>CAOLHI010005559.1:0-63115 GCA_948474755.1 Ctenosaura bakeri
CTTGTTTCTACTTAAAACATCTAATGGAATTAATTTGCATGTTTTATTTATTATTTTAAAATTTTATAGACCATTTCGTCTAATCTCCCAATGAATGTGACTTATTTAATTCAGAACGGATTTTTTCACTAGACAAAAGTTCCCTATGGAATTAACTGGAATTTGTTTAAAAGGGTCAAACTAGTTGCAATAGGACAACTTGCAGTTGTTTGTCCTGTACATATACAAAGCTGGAATGGGGTAAGCTAACCCTAGAAGTAAGCTGGGGAGGGAAATAAGAACCTCTCTCCCCTTTATTACCTTTTTACACCCTGCTGCTTAAGCCATTTTCTCTAGACTGGCTGCCAATATACTTCTGGTCTGAGTTCAAGGTGATGGTGATAACATTAGGCCCTAAACAACTTGAGACACTGGAACTTTAAGGAGCGCCTCTCCCTATGTATATCTTTCTGAGGGTTGAGATCCACTGTGTCCCACCAGTGTGGGTAATGCATTGCAAGAGGGCCTTCTGTGCTGTGGTACCCTAGTTGTGAAACATTCTCCTCTTAGAACCCAACTTTGCTTTCCTTTCAAGGCCAACTTGAAACATGACTTTTTGTTAAAGCCTTTGGAATCTAATGATTTTCTCTGGTCTGTATACGTACATGGTTTTAACAGCTTTAATTTATTTTGAATTGTTACATAGCTTGACATGTCTTCAAACTGTGAATTATCTTTCTCAGCCAGCGAAGAAGGACCATCCATTAATCAGTTAATTCTTGTTGCTGCCCAGGCTAGGCAAGATAATTGAGTTACTTAAAAGGAACCTCTGTTGGTCCTTATCTCCTCCTGCTTCAGTTATTCTTCTTGCCTTGCCCAGGAAAGTTTGTATGTCTGTCTCCTCCGCTTTCTCTGGCCTTATTTCTTCAATTTAAATCTCTCTTTATTCCTTTTTTCTCCTTTATCAGTCTGTTTGTGTTGAAGTGGACCCTCTTTGTGTCTCCAGCCTTACAGCAGCTGATACACTGAAGTCAGTTTCCATTCAGAAACAATTAGAAATAGAAGATTTAGCTTCCAAGGAGGCTACTGAACATTCAGAAGTGGCTGTGGAAGCGGAAGAGGAGCCAGCCCTGATAGGGCTGCTTCTCCTCTAACTCCACCAATCCTTGCCATCTCAGCTACTGGTCCAGTTTCTTCCGCAACGTCTCCCAAGCCTAAGAGAGCATGCAGTATGCTGCAACCTCTTTCAGAGGCCTTTTTGAAACCTGTGCCAGTTGTTTTGAGCAAAGGAGTACCATGCCTAGTGCAGTGCCTATGCCTTTGCCTATGCCCGTGCCCATGCCTGATCAGAGTACATGACTTCAGCAGATTTCCTCTGTGGTGGCAAAGGAGCTAAAGGAATGAATCATAAGCCATGGTGCCTCTAAAAGGTTCAGATATGATCCAGCCCCTCCCTTTCCCTCAGGTAGAAAAAGGGCTAGCAAGCAGGCTAAGCAGTCTGCACTACCAGTATAATCTTTGATAGTGGAGAACTCATCTGATTAGGCCTCTTTACCTAGAACTAGCAGGACTCAGATGTTGCCTCTCTCTTTACAACATTCCTGAGAGACTAATCTGATTTAGTAGGTGAGAAATGGTCAAACACTGGTGATCAAGAAGACCCAATCAAGGACAGACATTTCAGTTTAGACAATTTTATTCTTCTCTTGTGTAAAGTTGTCAAAATCCTTGGGTTGTACAAGGCTGAGACCGATTCTACCTCTAACATTAATACTGTGTCCTCTAGGAATACTTCATGAGGCAACACTGTGTTTCCTAAACTTAAAACCTCTGCTCATACTGGCCATCCCCTCCCAATTTCAAAAATCTGATTAAACCAGAGTGGGATTCATCTATGAAGGTAGCAAAGGTGTAAGTGTAGCTCAAAAATTATACACCCTGAACTCTAAGGCAATGGAATTTCTCAAACACCCTCCTACTGACAGCCCAGTTGTAGCTCTCCTCACAGGCACTCTAGCACCCAAACAAGAAGGTTCTTCTCTTAATGATCCAAACAATCCAAATGAAAAGAGGCCAGATGCAGTTATTAATGCTTCCATGAGGCTTCACACCCTCTGTTTGGACCTTTTGTATAACATCCCTGATATATGAAGATGCTGTTAAAGACATCCTCATAGAAAGCAAAGATATGAAGATGGCTGTGCCTTGTTGGCCAAGAAAGGAGGCAAAAAAACAATTTTAGCAGGCTTCTTGGTCCTTTCACCCCTTTTGCCCCTTCTCCTGCCCTAGAGACTTCAGAACCTTTAAGTCTGCATGGGCAAGATTGCAGTTCTTACTCTGTGCACAAGTACAGTCCACCTAACCTCTTCAACCAGGAAATCAGCCACCAAGAAATAAAAGCACCTTGTGAATACATGGTCCACCAGACAGGAGGAAAGCCATCTGCTTTAATCAATGAAACCAGTGGATGTTGCAGACCATAAATGAAGGCTGCTCTGTAGAGTTTCACCAGATTCCAGGGCCACACTTTTTAGTCTCCAACATGAAATCTCTCACAAAGGACCTAGCCATTCAGCAGGTCATATCCTGTCTCTTAGAACTGGGAGCTGTGGAACTGGTACCTCCCAGTGATTGCTTTACTGAAATCTATTCTATCTTCCTTATCATATGCAAAAAGGGGCAGAGTCCATGCAGTCTTGCATCATAAATACATAAACAAATTCCTAAAACACAGAAAATTCTGTCTGGAAAGTTTCAAACCAGTCCAAGAGACCTCTTTCCAGGGCATTTTCTCCTGTCTGTTCACAGGAGAAGTTTATTTTCATGTCCATATCCATATTTACTCAAGAAAGTACCCTCATTACCACAACACTGATTACCAATTCAAAGCACTTTCCTTTGGTCTAGCACCGGCACCCAGAGTATTTATAAAACTTACAATAGTTCCTGTAGCAGCATTGAGACTAGGGACCTCTGCAAATATGGAAGTGCTCAAAGCTCTATCTGAGCCTTCCTTTGAACTACTTGGATCTGTTCCAATCACGATTTTTTCAATCAAGACCCTATTTCTGTTTGCAGTCACTTCCACCAGGAGGGTTTTAGAGTTCATTGCCCTGTCCATCGCTCCATCTCATTGTAAATTTGATGCTGATACAGTTTCTCTGTGGCTGGGCCCAGGTTTCCTACCCAAGATAAACTCTATGTTCCATCTTTCCCAGCCCATAGTACTTCCTCATTCAGTCCTCACCCAGCACATCCTTTGGGAAAAAAATGGCACAGGCTAGATGTGGGAAGAGGACTAAAAATGTGTCTCAGGCATGCTGAGGCATTCAGAAAATCAGAGGCCCTCTTTATATCCTTTCTTCCCACCTCACTGGGAATGGAAGCATCCTCTGCTATGCTAGCCAGATGGATCAAAGTATGTGTCTTTTTGGCACATGAGACTTTCGGTCTTGCAAAACCACAAAACATAACAGCACATTCAACATCAATGACTGCTGCCTTTTTCTACAAATGCTCCCCTAAATGAAATCTGCAGAGCAGCCACATAGGCAGCTCTATCCACATTCACTAAATACCATAAACCATATATATGCCTCAGCCAGAGCTTCATTTGGTAGAAGGGCTCTGCAACAAGTAGCACCTCATTAAAACATGTGCTTGCATTCTTGTGAGATGTTTAAGTTTAAATTGATTATATACTGCCCTGGGATCTTTGGATATAGAGTAGGATAGAAATATTTTAATAAATGAATAAAATAAATACATTGGCTCTGATATCAAACCAAAGAGAAGAAAATTGGCTAAGGTAATAGAGCATAAGGATGTATAGCGGTGGAAAGAGTGTGTTTAATCCCTTTCCCTGCATACTCTTTTTGTTTTGAAGAATAGACTGCACAGACACTTTATATGTGACTGAGACAGGCACATGCATAAAATACACATGGATGTCTTGCCAGATTTGGTTCGTACTGGGGCTTTCGAAAGTTTCAGGAGGAAAGAAAGGAAAAGGTTGTTTTCCCCTTATTACTGTGTTTGTTAGACACAGAGCACTATCTATTTCTGTGTCTGTATCAATTAAGTGCTTAGTTTTGGGACTGGCAGCGAGTACCAAATGTGAGCCCTTTATGCAACAGTCAAAGGTCTCAGAAGGGTAGAAAATTTAAAATAGTTCTCCACAGTGTGATGCCTACAAGCTTGTGTTAGCCCAAGGCATGAACAGGAATTCCACTGGTAAGGGCACATGACAGCCTGCAACATTGCAGGTGACTGTATACCTCTGTATTGTTGACAGTGACATTTGAGCAAATAAGCAACCATTTTTCCAGAAGTACTAAGTTAGTGTGTCTCAGTTGAGGATCTGAATAATTGATGAAGAACCTTTGTCTTAGGGACCAGGTTTATTCTGTTTTGAGGGAAGGTGCATTTGTAGGCAAAAACTTATTATACTTTTATTTCTGATTACTGACCATCAGCAGACTAAATACAAGATGAAGATAAGATGGAAAAAAAGCTTGGCTCAAAAATTTCTTTTTGTTGAGAAGTTGCTCTAAAATGGAGTTTGGTAATTATGGAGTTTAACCACAACCTATGAAAAATTCCACCCTTCTTCTCCTCCCTCTCCCCTGAGTATCAGGAAGTATGACCTTTAGAGAGGTTAAGAGTAGTGGTAATCTGTGAATAATGAAGTAATTATTTACAGTTCTTCACTTGCAGAGATTATTTTCATATGTTCAATGTGTGCAGTGTGCCTGGTAATGCAACTTGTAAATTTGCTGTTACTGGTGGATCATTGTTCGTCAGAAAACGTAATACCCATATATGGCGCACTTCAAAATACCTCTGGTGCTGTTAGTATCAATCTAACTCAGCAGTGACTGAAACATAAAAACAAAGCTACTGTTTTAGAATATCAGTCCACCTAGGTGAGGACCCTTTCATAGGACATCATTAAAACTCTTTACTTTCACTTTAAATTCCATTTTAACTACCGTGGCAACCTTTTGTGGAATTCTGGGATTAGTACTTTGGCAGGGCAGTAGAAGCCTCTGACTGAGAAGTCTATATGTCCCAGGACTCCATAGTATGTTGTCATGATAGTCAAAAAAGATTCATAGTGCTCTAATTTGTAGTGTAAAAGGGCCCTTACTGGGTCTTTTCTCTAACTGTGACCAGCACAGAATGGTCTAGAACATTTGATCTGGAACAGGATTGATCACATGGAGCATATTGGACCAAATCAATAGGCCTGATGACATCACAGCACAAGAGCCTCAGCCCTACATTACCATCATCTAGTTCCATCCCTCTCTGGTGTCATTTTCTCCTTTTCTAGCAATAAAGATTTACAGAGTCCCATACCTCTCAGTGTACAAAAAATGTCTTTGTTGTCTTTGATCTCAGAATGGAGTATTTCTCTCCCCTTCTTCCTTCATCCCTAATGGGAAACATGACATTAGCAGGGAATCCCCCTGCTCTCTCCATTCTCAGACTGGAGCTGGCAACAGGATTCTTTTACGTGTAGCTTGTTTCTTAGTGCACAGAGGAGCTTCACTGTGAGAGGCTTTATTACCAGAGGTATGCCTGTTATGTTTTATGCCTAACAACACCAACAATGGCTTTGTTAGAAATAGTGACACATAAGCTGAAATCTGAGAGTAGCATTCCTAACCACTGCCTCTATATCACACATAATTTATACCACTATAGATTGAGAGATGAATATTAGAAATTAATATTAGTAGTTAATAAGAAACTAAGAAATGAAAAGCTGTGCAATTTGCTGGTCCATGCTGTCTTTAATTGTTAACCTATTTTGCATTTTGCACTACACAGCTGTTCTGTAGTTTTAATAAGATTTTTAAATATGTAAGTGATTTTATTGCTTAAATTAATATTTTTGATCACTAACACACACTGTCAGTTTGTAGTCAAGGGAGTGCCTCAGCAATCCCCTCCTCCTGTGCTTGATGTTCAGTTCTTGGTCCTGATCTGGAAGCCATCTTCTTTCTTGGGTGTATGTGTGTGGCGGGGGTACATTTGAGTGTACATGTTGCTGAAATGCACATTCAGGAAAAACTGTCAGATCCTTGTGTCACATCTAGTTGGATGACCAGTTCCCAGAGTTAATGGTTGAAAATGATTTGGTCTAATTATTTATAGGCCTTCTCTTGAGAGAGATAAAATTCCATGGATGTAAAACACAGTGTTGTCTCCTTTTCTTATTATTCAGCTTTGAAGAAAAATAAAATGCTACGCAGAAAGGAAATGAGATTCGGTTAGATGTTTACAAGAAAGATCAGTGAATCTTTCTGGACTGACTTTGAAAGATACATGAACTCAATGATGTTTACAGGGAAGATCAGTGAATCTTTTTGGCCTGACTTCGAAAGATGTGTGAACTCAATGCTTTTTGCTTCTTAAGATACAAATAAACTCAGGCAGGAAATATCACACAGCAGTGCCACTGACCCTCTGAAACCCAAACTACTGCAAAAAGGCGCCATTAGCGTAACTTCACTAAGTTAATGAACTGAAACATAAGCTGCATGTCAATGGTCATTTCTACATAGGAGGGACTTGAAATTGTTGCCCCTCCTTCTCTGGTTCACCTATCCTATCTCCAAGCTTATTGAGAGTCCACAAACTAAAATATCCTGTTTTCATATGGGCTGGCATGCATAGAAACTAATGGAAACATACTGAAAATAGAGATGGATCCAAGGCTTCGCTGTGATTTCATTAAATCCACTGAAATCAATGGGGCTGGTTGACCACAGCTAAATTCTCATTGATTTTGGTGAGTCTTTTACTTGTATTGGCTTTATGGTTTATAGGCCATGTTTTTCAGGCTGTGCATTTTGAGTTTTGCGTATATATGCCTCTGGGCGAATAAGACAAACCAGCTGTAATAAACAAACTCTTTCTCTCCCTTTAAAAGAACTTACTTGCACACAGACATCTTCAGATTGACAGGGGATATGAAGATTATTCTCATTCTCACCTGACTCAGGTCACTTTTGTGAGCTAAGCCAGGGCCTGGCAACTTGCCACAAGCAAATTTGCTGACATGCCATCAGATTTTGGCAGCAACACTGATGGGCTGGGGGAATTATATTTTCCCTTTAAAACAAAGTAAATAGCATGGCAGCAGGGAAATCTTTGAGAGCCACAAAGACAGATGGAGGCATTTGTGATATATGTTGCCCACCCCTGGGCTAAACTGCATTCTGAACATCACCATCTATGTGGACTCAAAGAGCCTAGGTTATTCCCAGGGGAACTGACTGTTCATTAGAATAGATGAGATTTCCCAACCCATGAAAGACATAGAAAAAGTGGATTTCCCATTTTTGTGTGTGTGTGTGTCTCCAAGGGATGATTTCTGTAAGCGCAGACGTGACCCATGCTGTTTTGAATATAAGCACAGTTACTGCCATAAATATTATGTAATTCAGTTAGAAATATATGGGTTTTTTTCTTTAAACGCAGTATCCTAATTCCTTCATTCTTTTATACTTTTTAAAAAAACCTCTTTGGTTTGTTTTGAGTTGAACTTGATTAGGTGGCTATAGTATTCATTCTTAATTCTGCCTAACTATCCATCCATGACTCAAGATAAGATGAGAAGTGAAGGGCAGTAACCGAATTGAGTCTGGCTGCTGAAACCTAGCAGACTTGAAATGTATTATTTCTCAGCTGACTAGAAGTGCTATAGCTCTGAAGTGCCTCTGCTTCAGAGCTGGGAAAAGTCAAGGGATGGTAGCAGCTACTGATCAAAAGGAGATGCATCTCCCCTGAAAGTGCACCCTATTTGTCATGCAAACATACAAACATTATGGTGAAGTGCAGGTCTGAATCCCGCCCTCCCAAGGCATCATCTTGGTCTGCATAGGCCACAAGGGCACACTGTTGATAAATGTTGTGTGATATGTTGCTGAACAGTCAGTGGGTGCAAAGAGAAAAAGTAGCTGTTACAATGAATAATTGTTCAGGGAAAGGTAATGGGGTTGGGGAGAGGGTTGGACAGGGGCAGTGAGGGAAACCACATCAAAATAGAACCTTGAAATGTTTTCTATCAGATATCTCAGGTGGTCTCTATTGGACAGAAGTTGTATTTATTTCAGTGAGATTGAGTGTTAATCTTCTTTATTGTGACTGAAGATGAACATTGTTCCTGAAGTGATAACACTTTAAACCATGAACGTGTATGTTATTTTTTGCCATAAGAGAGATCGTGTTAACCCTATTCTAAATACTGCTGTAAATAACTCTTAAAATTGTTGGCATCCCCTAACCACAAGTGAACACACAAAGATAAACATGGTTTTATTCAGCTTCACAGAAGTTTTCTGCTCTTGTCTTTCAGTTTCTCTTCTGTTGCTCACTGCATGTTAGTAGTAGTTTGGGCTTGGGATGAAATTCCAGGCACTTTGTTGAGTTAAAAATAAGTACATGGGGAGTGATGGGTACACGTGGGGGGGCATAGGGCACGTGCAGCCTGGTGATGTTCTTCCGGGGGCTCATGAAGCCTGGAGAAATCCATTCACTTTCCCCTGCAGTCTCGCATAGAAAGAAAGAATTACGTTCTGAGCTGATGGGAACCTTGGGTGGAGAGAGGCTTACACACCCCTTAGTGATTGCAGTTTCTGAAGGCTGAGTGGCTTCAAACTTCACAAGCCTAAGCGATATACTATCAAGGCTACAAATAGTAGTTTTAGTTGGGATAACAACAGAGGAAGTGGGAGAAGTTTTAATGTCATAATCGCCACTCTGGTGATCCCAAATTGCCAAAAACGTAGCAGGGGAAATCTCAGAGGGAATTGCTAGGAGGTTTTAACCTCACCAGTCCTGTCTCAGCAGGCAGGTAGAGAAGATTTAAATTTCCTGTACCAAGATGCAGGTGAATGGAAGTGTCTCTGTGTGTATATACATTTCTATGATTCTATGATTCTAGAGTTGGAAGAGACCACATGGGCCATCCAGTCCAACCCCCTGCCATGCAGGAACACCCTCAAAGCACTCCCATTTAGCCTCTGATTTAAAAACCTCCAAAGAAGGAGACTCCACTACACTACAAGGCAGCATATTCCACTGCTGGACAGCCCTGACTGTCAGGAAGTTCTTCCTGAGGTTCAGGTGGAATCTCCTTTCCTGCAGCTTGAATCCATTGCTCCTTGTCCTGGTCTCTGGAGCAGCAGAAAACAAGCCCTCTCCTTCCTCTACATGGCATCCCTTCAAATATTTAAACATGGCTATCATGTCCCCTCTTAACCTTCTCTTCTGCAGACTAAGCATACCCAGCTCTCTAAGTTTATCCTCATAGGGCATGGCTTCCAGGCCTGTCACCATTTTGGTCGCCCTTCTCTGGACTTGCTCCAGCTTGTCAATATCCTTCTTGAATTGGGGTGCCCAGAACTGGACACAGTATTCAAGATGAGGTCTAACCAAAGCAGAGTAGAGTGGTACCAGTACCTCCCTCGATCTAGACACCATACTCCTCTTGATGCAGCCGAGAATTGCATTGGCTTTCTTGGCTGCTGCATCACACTGCTGACTCATGTTCAGCTTGTGGTCTATTAAGACTCCTAGATCCCTTTCACACGTACTGCTATCCAGCTACGTGTCCCCCATCCTATATTTCTGTATTCCATTTTTTCTACCTAAGTGTAGGACCTTACACTTCTCTCTGTTGAATTTCATTTTGTTAGCTTTGGCCTAGCTCTCCAATCTATCCAGGTCATTTTGAATTTTGATCCTGTCCTCTGGCGTATTAGCAACCCCTCCCAATTTGGTGTCATCTGCAGATTTGATGAGCATGCTCTCTATTCCTTCATCCAAGTCACTGATAAAAATATTGAACAGCACCTCTCACTGTGTGAGAAGAGAGGAGGGTGAGGAGAGTGAAGAGACTGAAAAAGATTGTACATTGGCCCTCATTCCACCTTCTGGTTTTCCATGCAGCAGTCAGGGCGAAAAGCCTGCTAGTCTAAAAGACAGCGGACACAAAGACTCTGCCTGTTCAGTTACTACTTCTTGTGGGAAGGGCTTCATGTAAAAATTATCACACATCTTATTAAAGCTGTTAAAACTGGATTTAATGTTATGGGCACTGTTTCACAATGAAGGCTTACCGTGGAAAATCGTATATGCACTGTTAGTTTACTCATCTAAGTAACTATCGCACAGTGCTAAACACATCTGAATTGAGTTTCTAGGTTGGGTATTTTAGTCTTAAGAAATTCATTGTCTTCACAGTTATGCTAATTTGAGACTGAGATTTTTCCTCCCCATAGGGAGAACAGTTGTCCTGAGAGCCTTTTTTCATGCAATGCCCAGTTTGCTACTCTCAAACATGTGATTGTGAAATTCTAAGAGAGGATTTAAAAGGGTTGGGGGAATGAGGTGGAGAAACAGTTATAGAAACCAACTGAACCCCTGCCATAGCATAGTGATCTTAAAACCTAATGCATTTATTGTAGCATGAATATTTGTAGGGCGGCGCCTCCTTTATTAAATACATGAGGTACTTTGTAAGGTTGAAAGAACAGAAGAGCATATATAATCTATTCATGTTATAGATCAACAGTACAGCCAAATCAGTTTCATGTAGTTTAAGAGAAGTAGAATATGAACCACTGAACCTTTAACTTGTTGGTAGAATTGATAGGGTTTTCATACCCAGCATTGGCTGGACTGGGGCCAAATTCAGCAAAAAATACAAATAATTTTGGCAAAGTGATCTTTCCATTTATTTTCTAGCATTGTAGGCTTGTGGCCCTCTCTCTGCCTGCCTAGGTACCAAACTGCCTTTGGGAGCATCACCCTCCAAGAGTAGAAAATGCACAGTTGAGACTGTCAAAATATTCAGCACAGGGAAGGATCTGGGCGACATAGGACACAAAAATGCCTCCATGGGCCACACTTTACACACCTTTGCCTCTTATGTTGAGCAGTTTGCCTCATACTTTTACCTGTTCACCCCTGGACCTTCCCAATGCCTTTACTAGGTAAGCCAGAGAAAAATGGCTTAAAGAGATGGAAGCGCTATTTACATAGAAGAGGATTCCATTCTTTTAAACTCTTTCTTTCCTCCATGGGGAAATGTGAAGTGGGCTCTTCATATATTTTTAAAATTTCCACAGGTCAGGGGTTCAAATTGACTTCGACTATTTTGCATAACTTCATCCCCATAAAGTGACAAATTTTGCTTTCTTCCTTCATGTTCTCAAATTCAAAAGTAAAAGTGTGTTGTATCCAGTAATGTCTTCTCCTAATGGGTGGAGCTCCTGCTAAGAGAAAGTAGCTCCTTTCAAACTTGAGGATTAACCTGTCACTCCTCATTCAAGAGGGTCTTCCCATCCCTTCTGTAGCATTTTCAGGATTGCTCAGGAAATGGGGCTGTGCTTGTGATAGAAGGAAGCAGTTGTGAAATTCAACTTGACAGCTCCTTTCCATTGTTATGATATCAAATGAAACTCAGTGGCTGCTATGTCAAAAAGACACATCCCATCTATACATAAGCCCAAGTGTATATTAAGATCTTGTGCATTGTTTTTTGGCGTACATGTCCCAAAATGTTCCAGTCACCATGACCCATTGATGGCTGGGCAATTCTGGGAACTGTAGTTCAAAAATGTAACTTTTTTCAGCTTTCCTTGTAATCCATGCCTGCAACTAATTCTGTACATGGAGAAACCTAAGCGATATTTTTAAACCTGTACATTTGGTTTTTGTTTGGTTTTTTTTTAAAACTGTAAAGCTGTCAGGACCTCTCAAAATAATGTAACCAGCACTGAACAAAGATTCTACTCCCTGCCAGGTTCCTTTTAAGTAAATCCTTGATAAAATTAGATGCCAACCTTGCTCTGGAATGACGCCAAAACTCTAGAAGGCTTAAGTTGCTACAGACAGAATTGCAAAAGCACTGAACTCAGGATTTTTTGTTTTTGTTTTTGTAGAATGGAGCTTAGTTGTTCAAATCTACTCTGAGTGTTTAATTTTCTAACATAATTTTTCAAAAGAAAAACATCAAGAAACACAAATTAGAGAGGAAACAGTTACAGTTAAAGTGGATGTGCTTGAAGTGAGAAATCTAGATTTCTGGAGGACAAATTTTCAGAAAAGAAGCTTTTGATGAAAATAAGGTGATTCCAAACTGTAATCACAAGGAAACAATATTTTATTCCAAATGACAGCAAGATGCCTTGCATGAAAGAAAATAGCTGCATTTTGTGTGTGTCATGTTGCATGCCTATAACTGAATTAACACCATATTTTTCGGCAGTTCCTAAAACAAACAGTCTGATCAACATCATTTACCCACTGGTTTGCATGTCCTCTGGTTTGTGGAGTTGGCTGGGCTATAGAAATACTTTTCTTCTTCTTACTTAGGCAAACAGTTTTCATAACTAAGAAGAAAATTAGTAGCAGGTGTAAAGCATATTTTCACTGATGCAGAAATCAAAATGTTATTTCAAATATGGTCTTTTTTTGTTTGTTTCCCAAACTTATCTAAATTCTTCACAGGGATTGGCTACAGCTTGCCATAATTATTCAGCAGAAATATATCTCTCTGAAAATAAATGCGTTGTCTGCATGCTGGATTAGCAGGCTTTGAACCATTTTTTATCCCTCTGGTTGTTTTCTGTGCCTGTGATGAAACAGGAGATCACTGAGACTTCTCTAGAAATACTTGGCAGCCTCCCTCTACTTTCTTTAACTATGAAAAGTAAATCAAATCTAACAACTAAATTGTTAGATGAATCTGTGTTACCTTTAACTTGATTATAACTACTTAATGAATCCCTGAGTAATTAATTTGCCTTTTCTGTTAGCACAGTATTCCATGGCTCTCAGTAATTTTAGGGGGACATGTTTGAGACAACATCCTGTTTTATTGTGTCTGTGGTTTAGATGTCTGTTGCCCATTCTTCTAGATCTATTGATACCGAACCTCAAATCCCTGTTATACTGTCTCAGTGGGCCATGAAGGTGTCCCAGACCTCTTGAAGGCTGAGGTAGCAGAACACTGGTGTTAGCAAGCTTTACCAAGCACTGAGTTCTTCTGGGAGTGGTCCTTCTATACTTAGCTAGGCTGACTCTCAGTTGGCAGACACACTGAGTTCTGTATGTCTGCCATGTGTGGGTCCACCTAGCTAAGTATGGAGAGACCACCCCTAGAAGATTGCCCACCAAATGAAGAGTTGGCCATAGCAACCGTGAATGCAGTGAGGGTGTTCACAGTACTATCCACATTAGTGAAATTATGGATCTTCAAGGTAATGATGGCCAACAACATAGTTTGAGTATCATTAAATCTGATGACTTAATGGACAGCCTTTTCCCACTGGGCTTCCTTTACATGTTTTGCTCTACAAATTCTGTCAGCAAAAGCCCCCATCTCTAGTGGTCAGGGATGAGAGAATTTATAGTCTGAAATATTTGGGGGAGCAGTAGTGGCAGAGAATGGGTTAAATTTTGGGCTAAGAGTGGAGATGTCAGGTTTCTTGTCCATATATAGTCATTTAAATCAGTGCATGACTTTAGTCCAATAGCTATCACGTAACCTAACCTTCCTGACAGAGTATTTTGGTGTACATTAATATAAGTCCGTTGGAGAAAAGGTAGCATATAATTCAAGTGGAGGATTCCATAATGTGTTACAGTAAGACTACGTCTACATGTGTCATTCAATATTTTTGAAGTATTTCTAAGTATATTAATATTGGCAGTTAAAGTTGTACGGGATAGAATTGTAAGATATTTTCCAGCAAAGTTTAAATTATTTGATCCAGAATTCATTCATTTGAAAATTAATTTTATATTTCTGTTTTTTTTTTAAATTTTGGCATAATTGTATTATTTATATGTTGTATTTGTATTGTATTTGTTGAGACTTCCCTTATTTTTAATAAGTCTCTTTAAACTTTTATAAAAATTAAAATAAAAAAAATAATTTTATAAATACTAAGGTGTGTGTGGCTTTATAAAGTTGGTTAAAGTGTAGTCCATGGCTCTGCTTTTGCTACGCCCCGTCTTTTATCTGTTTCACCAATCTCTGTTATTATCTTCCCCCACCCCCACCCCAGTTCCCCACTCTATCATTGCAAAGAGCTTGGTGTAACTACAATACACAAATTAGAAGTGGTACTTCACAAATCAGAAATGGTATAGAATTCTCCCATCATCCATCCCTAGCACTGTAGCTGTGGGCAGGCAAATGTCATCAGTTGCAGTTGCCACTTGCACCACCATTTTAGATCTTAGCATCCTTCTAGCTGTTGAGTAGAAAACAATATAATTTGCCACTAGCTCTGTTTTGTCTTGTGTAAGAAACACAAAAGAATTCCCTTTCACAGCTACTGATACGTAAAGTCTTCAAGGAGGGAATGTGTTGTGAAGCTGCAAGATGTAGTCTCAAGCTGTCACTCTTTTAGCTGCTGAATATCTTTCCCCCTCTGTGCAGTAGCTACAAAAGAAACCCTACTCACCACTGTGAGGCAGACACAACGATTAATGAACCTGAGGTGTCCTAATCAAACATATGTTTTCTTGACACAATGATTGCGTTATATATCACATGTAAATGTCCAGGCCTTTATCTATGCTTAACGATCTAGGAAAGGGTCTTGTATAAATGCGGGTGTTTTTCATGTATGCCTTAGATTTATTCCACAGGGGGTGAGTGGTTAGCCAGCTCCCCACTGAGATTAGTAAAATATTTAGTTGTGCCATAGATCAAGAAACTCCAGCATTGCAGGAACCAAGGCTGTTGGTTTTTAAGCCATTTTAGTGTTATATTAAGCCAATTCAAAGATGTTTTCTTTGTCTTGCATCTGTTGCACTTTATTGTTAATTGTAAATAATTCTATAATGGCTTCCTGTTATCTTGTTTTTCTATGCCCCCCCACCCCATTCTTGTAACTTGGATCTGGAATATATTGCCTCTGTGTGAAGAAGAAAAAACCCCCAGTGAAATTGTCCTAGGGGTGAGTAAAGACACAGAATTGCAGGCAGAGTCTGTAAAATTACACACAAACACATACACATTTTTAAAAAATACATAATTTGTGCATGATAAAGTCTAAAAAATTTAATGCAATGGGATGGTCAAACAAAGACCTCATGAAAATTATTCTTTGCAATAAGAAGTTGAGACCAGTTTTTTTTTCTTCTTTCAAAAAAGCAAAGATGGGGAAAAAGGCAAATAAACTGTCCTGATTTAGTCTGAGCTAATTCAAGTTAAAACAGTGGTATATTTAAACCAAGGTTTTTCACTTCTGTCAGACTACCAAACTATAATTTTTACTTGCTCTGCAGACCAGGAGTAGAAACTACTAACTGTGGTATGCCAAGAGAAAGAGAAAATAGGTCACCTAGAAGGGTAAGAAAGGGAAGATACAAACTTGATAGTACTTCAAGTTTCATTATTGTTTGTCTTTAAAGTTGTTTCAGACTTATGGTGACCCAAAGGTGAACCTGTCGCAGGGTTTTCTGGGGCTGAGTGTGTGTGACATGCCCAGTGAGTTTCCATGTGAGCAAGGAATCAAATCCAGGGTCATAGTCCAATACTCAAACTGCTACATCAAGCTGGCTCACCAATGTAGTGTAAATCATGGTTTGTGATTACATCTTACTGAACCTCACCTCTTAAAGATAGGACTGGGACAGGACAGGCATCAAGATTTCATTTGGACCGGAACTCTCATTAGCTCCAGCCCTATTAGTGAGATATGCTGAGTGGTGCAGTCGAACAACATCCTGTGGCAATGCTTTTGTCCACTTCCTATTTTAGCATCAACCTCACCAACATCTTTATTTTGGGCAGCTCAAAATGGACCAATGGTTTCTGCTATTCTGTACACTTTTATAGATGCCTTCCAAGATCAGTTGAGGGTTCTTGGATGTAAATCTACAACATGATCATCAGGTACACTTGCTGGACCAGAGCTGCTCCTTTGGTATTCCTACTAATATTGGTAAACTAATTAATCTACAGTATGTGATTTCAGACCAGCCTTGCACTAACCTAAATCTAAAGCTGTGATAAATTAATGAGGAAGAAGTAGTCACTAGGGAAAAGCATTTTCATTACTTTAAATAAATACAGGATACATTATTTTTTTAAGAGCCCTTCTCTCCACACATGCACATGCATACACACACACACCCAACAAATGCCAGTGGCCTGTCAGTTCTTGAGATTTGTGCATTGAAGGACACAGGGGCATTTTATTACCAGTTTATTTCTGTCTCTGCTTCTGAAACTCCTGCTGGTGCTTTGAATCATACAGAGTATGTTTCAGGGGTTGAATACATGAACTCCACTGTCACCCATGACTTCTAAAATAATTTTTTAAAGCTAATAAATGTTAAGGGAAGAAAGCATTTAACTGGACAGAAATGTGTTTTCATACTGTGAGCTGCTAAGCTGTGGTGTGGGAAAAATTTCTTCAGATAACTAGCCTTTTTGTAATCTTGTTGATATCTGGGTTAATGGAAAACTAATGCTTTTTTTTCTCAATAGAGTGCATAAATAATACTTGTTTACAGCTAGCAGAAGTAAATAGTAAATGTCTGCTTCCTAAGAATGAAGCCCTTCACCTAAAAATCTTTTTATTCTTAGCTTCTGTTATGTGGATTTTCTTTCCAAATAAGGACAGGACTTACAAGCAATGTTTTACTGGTGGGGAGATCACCTAAAACAGTACAGTAGCTCCTCCACATTTACAAAGGTTTTCCCTTGTGAAAGTGGAAAAACTGCACATAATTCCCCCCTCATGATTCTCTTCCCATTTCCCACCAGAGCTTCCTCCTCTTTTGCCTTTGCCCCAGCATTAGAGGAGGGGAGGAAAAAAGACAACCTAAAAAGCTTACTGGTACTTTCCCTTCAGACAGAGAAGAGGGGAGTTTTGGAGTTCTAATTACTTCCAGTGGCCATCCTGGGAGAGATAGGAGCAAAGAGAACACCTGACCAGTTAGTAGCCAATACACAGCAGAATGTGCAACCACATGGTAGAAAGGCCACACTTTCGGCTGTGAGACAAGGCTTTGCTCACCGAAAAGGAAAAAAACATTCATTTTAAACACAAGCCTCACAAGCCTGGGGTGAGGAATGCAAAGGATGAGAGGAAAATGAGGGGAAGCAAGCATGTACCTCTCGAATAATCAAATTTGCAAAGGTCAAACCTGTGGATGTGGAGGGAAGACTGCACTTTGAATGCTGTAGCATTTGATGGTGTCTTTTTTTTCTCCCTCCAACTGCAGCCTTTGAGTGACTAGATTTGTAATAGTGAAGCACAGTTGTCACAAATACAGAACAGGAGCCTGAAAGTACAGAATGGGAAAGTGGAGCAACTACAGATAAAACTAGCCTTGGTAATGCATAATCCCTAAAATCAGAGCAATCCATAGTCCCTAAAATTAATTGATTTCTCTACCACAATAGGATCTCCTTGGGGTGCATATCTTAGGCCCTTTCCACATGGACATAATATCCTGGCATGGGGACAGGAGAGGAGCAGAACTTCGATGACGTTTCTGTGTAACATCATTGCGATCTCACCCTTCTTCTGTCTCCAGCTGGTGTGATAGTGGGGTAAATCATTGATGGAGTTTCTCCGTCAGTGACCCCTGATCCCACAATGCTGCTGCACTTACTTGCCATGCCGAAGGGCCAGAAGCATGATGGAGGTGCTTCCTGCCCCAGTACAGCATGGGAAAGAGCCTGGCTGTGCTGCAGGAGGAAAATGCAGGTCCTTCATGGTCCCTTCTACAAGCGGCTAGTCTGGTGTGGAGGGAAGCATTCCTTTCACACTCCCTTGCTGCCAAAGTCTCTGCCGGGATTGCGACCAGAAGACAGAGTTGCCAATTACACCCATATGTCCTTTCCAACAACCACTCACAAAACTAAGCACATTAAATGTAAGATACAGAGGTGAAGAAAATGTATAACAGACACATTTTCAATCCTTGTGGGAGCACTTCTGCAAAAATTGTAGCAAATGCCTTACAGGCAGTCCTCCATATCCATGGATTTTGCTCAGAACTATTTAAAAAAAATCCAAAAAGCAAACCTTGATTTTGCTGTACACTGAGTACTACACTGAAGTGTTGTCATACCTATTGTAGCCTCCTGCCATTTCAGATATCATCAGGTTCTCTTGGCATTCATCTTAGTTTTTTGTTTTTGTTTTTATATGTGACAGCATTTTACTTTGCTATTGTATATAATGGGACTTGAGCATCTGTGGATTTTAGTATCCACCAGGGGACAGGGTGGTGGTGATCTTGAAACCAAAGCCCAGAAGATACCAAATGCCCACTGTATCTTATTTAAAGGAGCAAATAGGTAAACAGGGAGAAGGAAACCAACTGTTTCAGAACAAAATATAGGAGGTGAGCATTTCCAGCCTTTGAGACTCAGTATGTAAGCTGTGTGAAGGGAAGAGCGTGAAATGTTTGGGAGACCTAGTAGGAAACAGTTGACTTGTACAGCTGTGAAAAATATTTTGAAGGGGGAAGTTTTTTAAAGGACCAGGTTGTCTGAATGAGGATACCGTTAGGTACACAAAATCCAGGATCTAGCAATTGGGCAAACTCTGATGTGTAACACTAAGCAAACATCTCGGTTGAAGCAGAAAGTCATTACTTGTAGACATTCTGCATTTTCAGCCTGGTTTACTTCTTGAAATCTTATTTGAGTTTTAAAGTCTGTTACCTCTCCTGAGATGCACAATGATGCCTCATTTTTAGTTCGTAGATTGCATGATTGTAAAATTACATTCAGAGTTTCTTTTATGTATTGGTGGGATCATTGGTTTATATAGACCCATGATTAATGTAGATGGAGTGCCACCACACCAATATCCAATGTGGTTTCAACATAATATTTCAGTTTCCTGATTCTCAGTGTCTTACATGTACATTCCTCAGATATTTAGCCATTTCTGTCATTCACTGACTAAGTGGGCACATCACTTGACGTTGCTGCCTGAAAAGTTTTTGCCTGCATGTTGCTTTTGTCATTGTGAGGATGGATGTTACTTACCCACTCAGGAATCCAAAGATGAGAGCAGTACCTTTTAAATGCCAAGATTTAATTTTAACTTTAATTTTTCAAATGATGAGTTAATGAACAGTAGCCATTATGTGATTCTTCATTCGCATAAAGCTCTTGGCTGAATTCTGGAATAATTGAATTTCGGGTGCCAGATCTTGCACATGGCTATATCCTGACTAATGCCCTTTCCGCACGTTACCTGCTCACGGAGGTGGGGGGTGCTGTTCGCGCAAGCAGCCTCTTGCGCGAGGCACTCACATTGCTCCTCCATTCTCCCGTAGCTTGGCTTCCTGGTCGCGCGACCGTCGCGCAAGCACTCCCCCTTCCTTCCGCAGTGCAGCCTGGGAACTGTAGGCTGCGCTGGGGGAGGAAGCGCAACCGGCCTGCTCGTCCGATGCACCGCAGGGCAGGTAAGTGCGCGAGGGCCCCGGGAGCCTTGCGCGAGCGCGCAGCATTTTCAGCTTGAAGTCGAAAATGAAAAGGTGCGTGCGCAGTCCACTTTAGGCTCTTGAGCGTCGCATAAATGGGAGTGTGTCGTATGGACCGCCCCTCCCATTTACGCAACACTCAAGGGGCCCTCTTGCATAAGAAACTGTATGCAATATCTTCACATGAGTGTATGTGTGTATTTGACGCATCTGTGATGAAGGCAACTGTTTATTTGGATTTTTGGTTTATTTCATATGCTTGTTTGTAGTTCTTGTGATAGAAACTGGAAAGAAATTTTCTTTGTTTTGGACAGACAATAACAGATTTTTTAAAGGAAAATGGAATCGAGTCTTGTGTTTAGGATGTATGAGTTTTAGGGATGTAATTTTTCATTAATTTAATTCTCAAAAGAAGGATCAAGTAATTTTAACAACTTGCTTCACACTTCAAGAATAATTATGTAGTTATTGAACACTCTTAGCAGTGTGGGATTTATTCTGTGCAAAATTTGCATATGATTATTTGTGCGGAAAACAAGGGCTGGAATCCTGTTATGGTAGCTGTTTTGTATTATTAGTCATTGCACCATTACACTATTCTGACATTATTGCCACAGTCTTAACTCTCCCACCATCAACCTACTTGATCAGCTGCATTGGAAGAAAGAAGTCCATTCTGCCCATAACCGGAGCATAGATAAATGATGCGTCCATTAGCATTGAGGGAATCAGGGCAGGAGAGGAGAGGAATACTTGAGTCTAGGTGATACAGGGGTCCAGCCAGTATTTTTTTTTTTTTAACCTGGAAAACAGTATACTGTAGTTGGGAACTTATTCTGCACAAATTCGTTTGCTTATTTTGTGTAGAAAACAGCAATAAAGTGCAAATTTTATGCAGAATATGTCACCCACCTGCTGTTCAGTAGAAACACAGCATACTACCCTATTTGCTGGGGGACACATAGAATCACAGAAGTGAAATCCTACAGCATTTTCCCCCTGTCACCTGGGGTGAAGCAAGTCCCACCACACCAGAGCTAGTTGTGCCTTTGGTTGTGTCTCCAATCCAAGGTCTCTTAATGGTGGATCCTCAAACTAGGGATGATGAGCATCCAGGTCGAGTCTGCCCCAATCAGCATCTTGATCCATACCAAAACCTCCTAAGTTGTGAGAACAATGAACTCAGTGAGTACAACCATCAAAAAGCTTCCACATTGGCCAGATGTGTTTGTGAGAAGGCTGATGTGCAAGGCAGAGATTTCAAATTCAATGAAGAAATTGTTAACTGTACAAGTGAACCTTGTTTGTCTTCCGTATACCTAGTAATTGCCTTATTCAAAGTGCATTGCCTTGGTCAAACCTCAGAGTAACAAAACAAATTACTGCAGTTTTAGGGCAAAGTTTTCACTACATCAGGATAGTTTTTTGATAGAGAAGTTGTTGAAGTCATCGATAAATGGTTGCATACTTCTTTTTGTTTTATTGATTTGGTTCTATTTCTGCCAAACAATTGTACACATAAAGGTTCCCTCTCTGCAGATGTTTATATAGTAGTATGAGACACTGGGGTTGCTCAGTGTCAGGGGTAGAGCTGTACAACCTTGTCTACATACAAAATCTTGTTATTTCATATAAGTAGGAGTAAAATTGTCCTTAAATAGACCAGCCACAACTATAACGTCATCTCATGGTTAGGTCTCAAAAGGCAGAGGAACCTACAGCACATCTCCTAATCATGGATTGGGAATGTAAAACTGTTGCACCAGGCGTCTACCTCAAAGGAGGAGACAATTCCAAGTTAAGCAATAGAGACTGGTGGCTCCCATGTGATTGGTGTCGTGAATCCTTTTCAGATTTTAGCCCAAACCTTCAAAGGTTTTTTTTGTTTTGTTTTTTTGTTTTTGTTTTTTTGAGGTAGGAGAATGGGTCAGTCTTTTTGAGGTAGGAGAATGGGTCCGGACCTTTGATAGCTCTTTCAGTGATTGAACTAAAACCCAGAGTAGTTTTAGAAACAACATTGAAACAACATTGAAATGTTCACCAAATTGTTTTCAGGCAGACTGGCACAATAGCCTTCTAGCAACCATAGCCAGAGTTACTGCAGAAGGATCTCTGTTTCACCAACAACAAAAGATTGCAGTTTAGATAGTGGATGTTATCTGATATCCCAGAAAGAGGAACACTACTTTGAAACCAAAGGAATCTCTGAAACCAATTTCAGGTCTCTTGAGTTGCAAATTAAAAACTATGTTTAGCATTTAGTAATTGCTTTACTACACACACACACACATACACACACAGAAATACACATGTATATCCCTTGTAACAACAAGAGCTGCATGTGCTGCTTAGAAATAATGTCATATGTCTTGAAACATGACAGCATGAATGAAATTATCCTTTTCCTTTGCTGCCTGTCAGTTCTGTTGGATCCGCTGCAACAAGTAATTCACAGTTGGGCCTGATACATGTGGGTGTATGTGCCTTCAACCTGGTACTTTTCCCTTTATTTACAACATCAGAATACATTACTCAGGCTAATTCAGCGAACTGGATTTTATAATATGAATAAAAGTAGCACTTAGCAGTTGAATGTTGTACAGCAGAGGAAACAACAGAAGACCCCAAATACAAGCAGTGTTAAGGTGATACACAAGTAAATGCTTTTTAAAAGACTTAATACAAAGAGGGAATAAATCATTCCAATTTAGTGGGTGGAGTTCAACCAATTTTGCACAATTGATAAATGCAGATAGGAAAATTATTTCCGGGTGTCAGAGACAATACTGTTTGTTCCTCTATGTTACTGGAAAATCTGACAAAATACTAAAACTTTAAAAACCCATTGAAATGAATTGCTAAATACTAGAGACACAGCTGCAACACCCTAGACATATCTGAGTGCCCAAAACATTTTTTGTAATAACAGAATTTCTGTTTAGATTTGGAAGTCAGATGCCTTCACATCTCTTTTGATTATTCAGAGTTAAGCTACTGTGTACAAGAAGAGTCTCCTTTCATTTCTGAGTTAAGTATTATGGTTTTCCTGGCAGAGAGCCACAAGCAATTTAGCAGGATTGCTTGGTGTGCATGTAATGGGGGAGGATATACGAAGGAGTCCAGAAAACTTTTATCAAGTGTTGAGTGAAATAAATATCTATGCATAATTTAAACATGCATGTTGCTGCACATGTATATGAGAGATCCCATCTGCAGTTAGACCAGCTGTCAGCATTATCAGCAGAGCATATTCAAGCTTCTCAAATCAGTTTTTGTTTTAACAGAGGGTAACTTTGCTATGCCAAAAGTCCAGTTTAGGGAGTAAGGAAGTAAGGATCATTGACTATCAATCCCTTTAGTCCACTCAAAGTGACCCCTTGGGAAACAGAGCTATATGCCAGAATGCTAACAAGAGATAAGGTGGCCACAGAAGACATCCAGTGATTGTTTACTTATCATTAGCATTCTGGCTGGGAGCACTCTTGGCAGAGATTACACATTTTCCCCCCTATGGACCAGATCAACTGGCAATGCTGGATGTTGGTTTTATCCTCTTGTTTAGCGTGTGGTTGGTTGAAATGGCCCTAGGCCATTTCCACACTAGTCTGTTATAATGCAATGATTCCACTTTCAACACCCTCTGGAATCCTGGAATTTGCAGTTTCAGGAGGGGCTGGCTGGCTGGCTGGCTCCCGAAACTGCAAAGCCCAGGATTCCAGAGGATGTTGAAAGTGGAATCATTGCGCTTTAACAGGCTAGTGCGGAAATGGATCTAGTCAGGACCCGCTATTAGGCCAAGATAGGGATGGGACTGAGAAATTCTAAGGTGTTCAGAACCCTTCGAATCTGCTATTGGAAATCACTTTGTTGAGTAGTTGGATCTTATCAAAATGGTGTATCCTGTTCTGTTATAGGTATACTACAGTGACAGACAAAATGGCAAAGAGTGCATGACCTGTTTGACACTGTCTCCTGTGCAGATGACTTTCCATGGTATTGGAAGCTCCACTGAAGACAGCCATGACCAGGTATAAATAGACCTAACTGGCTACTTATTTCTTTTTCGCTATTGGTTTCTACACATTGCATCAAAGCCAGCATTTATCTATCTCAGACTGGTACATTAGGCATCCTTATTCCAACAGATCATTCCTGTGTTAAATTAGGTTTTAAAAAGTTATGCCGATATGAGGCAAAAGAGATCATTCACTGTGTTACTCTTTGTAATGCCTAATGAAAAGCCAAAACTATTTTGTTTTCATTTGTTGTAAAAATGTGAGCATTCTACTACTACTTCTATACTAAAATATGAACATTTATTTGTATTTTCAAGACATACTGGTGAGTGTCTCAGACCTAATACTTTAAGTGGTGGGCAAGTAGTTCATACCCCTTATATCCACTTAAAAATGGGTGGTGGCTTTTTGTTATATTACCAGGTAATCCATACACTTCCAAAATAAAATAGGTCAGGCATTTATCCTAAAAGCACCAGATCCTGTGTGATCTTGGAAGCTAAGCAGGGTCAGCTCTGTTATTAATTGAATGTGAGATCAACAATGAATTTCAGGTGCTGTAGGTTGAGAACTGATGACACCATCTTTGCTCTTCCTTGCCTAAGAAAACACTGTGAAATTCATGGATTCACCATAATTTAACCAATGATTTGACCAACACACATAAATTCAAATGTTACTTTTTACCCAACTACAGTCTGCATGCACAGTGAAATCAGGATCCCTTGTGGATTGTCTTCAACATCTGCTAATTAAATATACTTTCTCTCAACATGTTTTTAGCTATCATGGAAAACAACTGCTGATGTCATCCATTAATATATCTAATAGTTTTATACAATAAAAATAAAATTTAAAAATCTAATAGATTTGAACAGCATTGAAGCTTGTGACTGTCTCCATATATTGAACTAATCAGTTGTTTATTATTTGTTTTCCTTTTGTTAGCATTGAATTCACTGCCAATTTCATGAGATTCTCTAAGTTCTAGTATTATGGAAGAAATTCTAAAGTAGCTCTGTTAGAAGTACTGGATGAAGTTGTTCCTCCATATAATTTTATAATTGTACGTACTTCTTTCAGGCCACATTTCCCCATAGTATTTAGATGTGGAATTTGCTTCTCAGTTAAATAATAGTTGGGAAAAATAACACAGTAGTAAGAATGATGCAGTTTTTGCCTGGTTATTCCTACATCTTAATATGTTCTGGACATTTTTTTCTACTCAGGGATACACATAGGGTTTGTTTGCACAAAAATTGTGATGGGAGGATTTTTTTAAAAAAAATTATAGATAGCTGTGTTTTTTTGTGCTAAATTGTTGAATTTTGCACAGAAAATGACATAGCTATCTGGAAACAGTGGTGGGACTGTGAGAAAAGCATGGGAGTTTTTGCACTTCAAACATTTTCTTACATAAACCCCACACAAATTTCTGCAAAAATACTTTTTTTCTTTATAAAGTAATAGCTTCCTTAAAAGCACAAAAAATGCACAAATCCTAGGTAAAAATTGCACAGAAGTATTTGTTTTGTTCCACAGTGGGGAGAAAATGGGAAATTATTAATCTTTTAAGATGAGGACAAACTAGTTTTTATTTTCTTACTTTTTTTTAAACTAATATTCACACATTGCAGCAAGTTAAGCATTCAAAACAAATCCAAATACCTTCATATTTCCAGTAACTCAGTACTTCAAAATAATTTGGTCTCGTACAACAAGCAATAATGAAGTATGACTGAAATCTGAGTGGTACCAAACATAATTCAAAGAAAAGATGGAAGGAATTGAAAAACGTATGAAGAAATGGATACCTAGGATGGTTAATTAATCTTATTGAATACCTAAAGATCACAATTATATTGAAAGAAGCATAAATCAGTACCAGATACATAAATATAGAAGTATAAGTCAGTGGAGGAGGAAAAAAATGTTACTAAAATCCTGACAAGCTGAAGGTATAGAATAATCAAAGATAATTTTGACTGAAACACTTATTTCAAAAAATAAAAATATTCATAATACCTTTTAGATTTATTATGTCCTTCTCTTCCCCCTTGGTGCTTTATCTTATGTATTTTACCATATGTAGAAATCTCTGTATTGAGACTCAAAGGTTACTGAGTCTTTAACTGTTTTTAGCTTTTTTAGTTTGAACAAAGCTCAATGACTTTAAGCCTTTTCTCATAAGATAGTGGCTTTAGTTATTAATCATTTTAGTTGCTCCTGCTACATATTAAAAAGGATGGTCTAGAGACAGAAAAGAATAAAAATATGTAGATCTAGGAAAGATCTACATTTTTATCTCTTTATAGCTTTATATTGTATAACAGCTGTACAACAGCTTTTTTTATGTAAGGTGACTTGTTATAAAATGGCATTGTGATTCATTTTGCATGTTCTTTCCTAGTCATTCCTAATTTTGATTTGTTTCACAGTCATTCACAGTGAGGTCATTTTTAGATCCCGTAATACAGAAACTATGGACATTTATGGTTTAGATCTTGAAAAGAACTTGCAGCCTTCTTGACGTCTTGTGCCATTTTTCTGGTCTTCCCATGTAGCCCTGTCAATATAAAGATACATACAGTAAATATTTCAAAGTCATTGTTAACTCAGTAGAAGATTTTTCAATTACACTTTGGGCTGTCAAATTGTAAGGTGCAGATTTGACAAATTTCATCTTTCACCATGCAAAGTCTGTACTTTAGTCATGCTGTTTTAGTTATAATAGTCATCCAGTGCGTTTTTACATATGCTTAGTAAATGATGGTCTGCTATTTCTGATATTTCTGCCCTGCTCCTGGTACTGTTATATACAAACCGTAATATACCAACCCTGTTCTTGTTCCTTGTCTTCTGTTTCATATTAAGTTAATTTCTCTGTTGCTTCATGTATAGGAAATATATGACAGGGTATTTACTTTTCACTGGCAACAGCTGAGCTGTCTCTTGCACAGAGCATACAAGAACCATCCATTTGTGTAGAATTTAATATCTCTTCTGCACAAATACATTATTAATTACATCCCAAATGCATTTAGAATGTAGACCAAGGGGTTTAGACTTAGACTACAAAAGAGGTAGTGCTGCTACCAGTCTGTAGGTTTTTCCTGTCTCATTGTAAGAGCTAGGTAAACCCAATGCATAAGTAAAACATTCATACCTCTGTCCTTGATGCCAAGGACAGAAGTATGCGGGCTGATGAAGTTGTATTGGATGTTCCTTATGTGGTATGAGAAAGAGGAGATAAGATACATTGAGGGGCAGCAGCTCTGCATCTCTCAAAACATCAAATTCAGCTAAAAGCATATGCACAAAGACTTGAGAAATTTAAAAAATAATTTTATAGTGTACCCATTTCTTAAAAGACGGGCCTGCTTATTACTAAATTTCCATGTATTTTGTCTTAGGCCTTTTTGGCATACCAGCCCTGTTGCAAAATTGCCTTGGGAGCATCACGCAATTGCAAGGACCATTCCACATGTCGTCCTTGCAATCGCGCAACGCTCCCGAGGCCATTAGGTGGCATGATATCATTTTTGGCTTGTTGCTGAAAATGATGTGCAATTGCACGTCCCTTCCGTGCCCCCCACACACTTACTTTGTGTGCAGAGGCCCCAGACATGCAGCCATTGCACTTCCTCCCCCGGCACAGCCTGGGAAAGTACCCGGCTGTGCTGCGGAAGGAAGGGGCAGAGCGCTCATGCTTCTTTCCAGCTAGCACGGAGCTGGTACAGAGGGGAAGCGGAGGGAACACGAGTGCCTTGCGGACGAGGCTTTTCATGCGATCCCTGCATGATGCCAGCGGCACCAGGTAAGGTGCGAAAAGGGCCTTAGTGTTCAAAATGAACAAAGAATGCTTAGTCCTCATTTAAATTAAAACTTCTTTGTGTTCTTTTGCACGACTGGCCACTTTGATCAGCAGTTGCTAAACTTTTCTCAAAGGATTGACTGAGAACTGTTTTTAGACATCTCGGCCCTTGTGTTGGGTTTTACTGCAAAACTTTAACCTCCATCTTGAGTGCCCGTTTCATGAAGTAGTAATACCATGATCTTCAGATACATATATCTGTTGAAAGGAATATTCTTCCTTTGCCATGTGCTAGTCTGTGTATTTAATTTACTTACCATCTACTTCCCCTCTGCTTTAAATTTATATTCTCTTCCTACCAACCAACCTTCTCCTGTAGGTGGACATTGCCGCACCCAGGAGATGGACTGAGCCAGGCTGGTTGGGCAGGTCTGGAAACCGTAGACAAAAAAAGTAACTTTTTCAAGTTCTGCAAATAGTTCCAGTAAACCATTTTGTCAAAACTGAAATCCTTTCAATGATATACAATATTAATTTGACTTTTATTGGTCTTGGAATGTACAGCTCAAACAAAATGTCTACGTGTACCAGATATCAGTTCTGCAGTTAACTGATCTGATCTCTGTGAGTTTAACCAGTTTTTCTCTTGCTCAGTGAAATTGCTCAATTTTAAAAGTAATTACATAAATCTGTTCCACCCACAGAAACATGTGTATCATTTCCTTGATTATTTTGCATTCCTAACAATAGTTTGTGCATTTGCCATGTAAGAAATAATTGTTATCCTGCCAAGAGGTTATTTGTCATCCAGGTTTTTTTTTTCACTTGTCACTCTGCAAAATTACATGACCCCATATGATGGTTTTAACCTGGACAAACAAGATTGTGTACCTTATGGTTATGCAATCCTTTTGAGGAGAGTGGATTCAACTATGATGTAGACAAGTTTCAAAGCCACTTTTTGTGTAATTATTTTTCTTTAAAAATACATACTTGTTCAGGTTTTTACATCACTGCAAGAGATGTATCTCTTGATCCCACCATTATTGTGGGCAGGTCTGGTCAGAATGCCTTTTTGGTGGCTGCTCCCAGATTCTGGAATTTTAATCACTGGAACAATAGATGTTGTCCCTCTCTGTTGTTCTTTCTCCAGCAGACAAAGGCATTTATGTTCAGGCAGACTCTTGCCATGTGAGCGAGTGAGTTGTTTGGGGAAAAGGCGATTATCTGGTTGGTTACTGGCTATGACTTTTGTTGTGTTCTTAAGTTACATTTTAAACTTGTGCTTTTCACTGAGTTTTAACATGTTTGTGTTTATGTTGTGTTTTGTCAAGATCTTGTTTTCAGACCATACCTGTTGTGGCAGAATGGTAGGATTTAAATCAAAAAATTAAAATAAACCTCAGACTGTAGTAATACTAAAACATCCTACTCTGGTCATACCTACCACATTATAGTGCTGAAATGAGATTAAAGCAAATACACACATTTCAAGAGGATTCAAAGCTAATTCAATTTCATGTCTTGTTCTTCCTTCATTCATTCCACCAGTTTGTTTGCCCTGTTAGTTAGTTATTTCTGAACGCTTCTCATATGCTTTCTTTCTGTGCAGGTTAAGCCAATCAGAGAACTAACTCTTGTATTATTTGGTTTTCTGTTACATACTCACTGATAACTTTCACTGAGTTAGCGAAAAATGAAGTGTTACACTTCAAGCCTATTTGGCTTCTGATCTGAAAACCCTTCCCAAAAGATGTTGATGTTAATGTCTCAAAACTGAGTTCTGGAAACTGATCATAAGTTTGTGCAATATAATAAGTGCTTTGTTCTAGAACTCCATGTACCATAGAGATCTCACTATCCACTTTTTGAATAGAAAATTTTCTCAAGCTGCCACCTGATTGAGACTGGTATGTACTAACTAGTGAACTCCTTGGCTGAACTAAGAAACTGTTGTCGCTGTCAGGATACTGTAGCATAGAGAAGAGTTTGTTCATAAGGAAGATCTCTTAAAGATTTTTCTCGTGATCAAGGTGTGACCATCTCTTAGGACTGCATGTGTAGGAAAAAGTTCTGATTACATTCTAGCTAATGACTTACTTTAATTGATACTTGAAAGTTAAAGTACAACTATAAAACTAACTATAAAATATTCGTTTATTTTGACTGTAGAGTGGTTTTAGATGCTACAAATAGGGATACTGCAGACATCTTTTATGTCAGTTTATAATACTTAAAGAAAAATAGTCTACCTTTTCTAAATTTCTCAATAGTTACATATTCTTCACATCCTATATTTTTTATTGCCCTGGCTGGAGAATTTCCCTTATAAATTCACTTGTGGAAACTGCTTCAAAATGTGTTTGGTTATTTTTGCTTTAATTAACACCATGTCCCACGATCCTATCTAATTACTATCTTCTGGTCTCATACAACTCACAG
The DNA here is from genome assembly GCA_948474755.1 of Ctenosaura bakeri. NCBI lineage: Eukaryota > Metazoa > Chordata > Lepidosauria > Squamata > Iguanidae > Ctenosaura > Ctenosaura bakeri. The sequence continues at coordinate 29,743 of CAOLHI010005559.1, forward strand.
TGCAAATTAGAATTAGTCTACTCTTGCTGATATTGTAGCAGTAATAGAACCTCAGAGACCAAGTATACTGCAGAACTTGGAAAATTACTTATTTGGACTATAGTTTCCAGAACTACTAGCTAGTGACTATGATAGTTGTAGAATCCTGTAGTGTTACAGTCTAACAAAGTAACTTTACCAAAGTGTTTTCACCAGCAAGGTAATTCTACATCATACTTTTCAGCTAACATGAAATTCCACCAGAACAAAAGGAAAATCCCTGAATAACTCACAACAGAAAAATTTCTTCTGTATCATTCTTTCCTTGTCATGCTGACATATAGGAAAAACTGAGATTGCTAAAGAGAAGTATAGTTTGAGCACAATTTTTCCTCTCTTACAAATACCTGGACAGTAGAGAAGTTGCTAAGGGATGCCTCATGCCAGCGTAATTTAGAGCATCATAATTTAGCCTAATGTTTAAAATTAAACTGGGCTGGAGTGGCCTCACTGCAGGAGAAGCAGGCAGGTGGTTTAGAGCCATCTGCTTCCCCTCCAGACCAGGCCCTTCATGTTTAGTGCTCTCAGAGTTTCTGCAAAATCCAGTTGCTTGCTCACTGTTGATACTGTTATCACAAAATAATTCATTTTAGCAGTGTCTCGCACCTCGTCTGTCTTTTGATTTGATTGCCCAAGATGACAGTAATGCAACAACAGCAACAACTGATAGAGTACTTGATACCCTCCCCACTCACAAAGAATTGCTTCTCAGAACATATGCCCCCATTCATCATAGGCAAATAAGTAAGGAGTTAAAGGAACATCACAATCTTCTATGTTTTGAAGTGCTGTTGTGTATCTCTGTGTGCCTTTTCCTGCTGCAGGTCTTCTGCGTGGCAGTGCAGTCCATTTTTCTTCACCTTTAAGGCCAAGAGGGTAGATGTTAGAGCACAGACTTTGACAAAGCAAATTTGACAAAAAAACAATTTAAAGATGGCCTTTATGAAAATTATGAAGACAAACTATAGACATTTCTTTAAATGCTTTAGAAGCAAGAAACCAGCCATTGCTGGTACATATTAGGGAGAGGAATAAAATGTGCAAATATCAATAGCAGAATGCTTTTGTGGTGTGTGGAAGCATCTAAAGATGGCCAGTAGAAGTGACAAGGCATTAAATTTTAATGATTTACAAATTATAAAGTAACCAGTCACTGAACCCAAATAACTTAGACCTGAGATTTCTTCAAAACTCAGATATGAAGTAAATATTTAGTACCACTGAAATGTAAAGCCAGCATAGCATCGTGGTCTGAGCATTGGACTATGACTTGGGAGGCAAGAGTTCAAATTCCTACTTGGCCATAGAAACCCGCTGGGTGACCTCGGGCAAGTCACACACACTCAGCCTGAGAGGAAGGCAACACCCCTTCTGAACAAATCTTGCCAAGAAAACCCTGTGATAGGTTCACCTTAGGGTCAACATAAGTCAAAAATGAATTGGAGGCACACAGCAAGAAGAAGGTCCCGCATAATGCATAGTTCCTCTAAACTTCAGACTACAATCTGAAGCAGACCGCTGAAATGAAAATGAAATGGAAATGGCGAATTTGAAAGTTATCAACAAAACCTGAATGTGGTTGGAGGTAGGGGAAGTTCTCCAAAATTACAGACCCGTAGTCATTTTCTTATATATACTTAGGAGGCCTGAACTGCAGTGAATAGTGAAAAAGAGGTGCTGTGGTGGCTAGCTCAGTCCATGCATCAACTCAGCATGAAATAGAGCTAAGGAAGTATAAATTGCACACTTAAGATTATTAAGAACAGGAGTGAAAGTGAAATATTACCATTGTAATGTCTTTAGCTAATATGATAAAGTTCCATTTGAGACAATGTACAGTTTCCATTGCACAGTTTAAAAAAAGAAAAAGAGTGTCATGGAGCCAAGAAAGGATAACCAAAATTTTTATCATCTCTCTGTTTGCAGTCCACACCCAAAGGCCATGCCAAGCAGTTGATTGTTCAGTCAAGATTTTCCACCTGCTATTTCTTGGTTTTCCCGGGTTCACGTAATGTAAAAGGGTCAACAAAAACTTTTTAAAATGATTTCAAAATATTTTGTATACCAAAAATCTACCGTGATAACTTCCTTATACGATATACAATGAAAACAAACTCTGAAATTCCAAAACGAATTATACAATAAATTTGTTCTGTTTGTTCATACAAGAAGGGAATTGAAAACAAACCATTGTCCACTTGCTTGATCATTAGGAAATATATGAATTGTTCTTTAGGCTGCTTTTTTCTTTTTCTTTTTTATATGGACTATGTGGAAAGATACTTTTTCGTACTTTATTTTCTTTCCCTTTAATGAGTATTATGTTGTTGAAAACATTCCCTTAGGACAGAAATATTTTGTTCTCAAACCTTTAGTTTATTTTTTTCTGGTTTTATTTATGGCAGTGGGTTGGATCACACATGCAAACCAGCTGGGTTTCCCACCCCCATGTGATTCTTCCTGTATGAAAACCATCTGTACCCATTTTTATAATCATGGCAGCTATGATAAAAGTGGTGCTGTGATTTTCAAAATGGCGAAAGGGTGTCCCTATGTATGGTTGTGTACAGTTTCACACACAGTATGAGTATAGGGATAGTAGTTAAAATTCACAGACTAGCTAAGAGACATGTACTTTCACTGCTTTTCTCTTTAGGTCTTCCTTCTCAGGAGAGAGCAGTATATCTTCAGAAGTGCATAGTATAAAATGCTATGTCTAAGAAAAAGTTTAGTAGATGACAACAAAAGTATCCATTGTTATCTTGGATGGAATTACAGTGTGGCTAAACAAAAGACAGTAGTCTAAGATGCCAGCAGAATCTCGTGCTATAATAAATTTGCTGGACTCTGACCACAGACTCTGTTGCTTTTGTTGCAACAGACCAATACAGCTGCCTTCTTTGGAAATTGTTAACAGTTTTTCTGATGTTTTCCCTTAAATGACTCTAGTAAGGTTGACACAAAGATGAGTCATAAAACTTTCAAATTAGCTCTAGCATTGATTGGCTAGATAGCTGACAGAAAAAGATTTTATATCCATATGTTGTTAAACAATCTATATTGGACCAACTTTTACGTATTGTTTTGTGGTCCTAAAGTAGTCTTTGCATCAAAAATTATTCACTGTTCAGGCTTTGTATCAGTCACATGCATTAAGAATTCATCCCTGAAAAATCTCAGAGTGCTTCTGTATGTGTAATATTTCCAAACATCGGATTCTTGAATACATCACGTCATGGCACATATGCTTAGCCCATGTTGTCCTTCTTGAGGGTAGCTTTGGCAACTCCACATCTTCTCAAGTGTGATGTCAAGCCAGATTTCATCAGGCTACAGATGCTGCTTTCTGAGTGTCCAGCATGTTGCTGAAGCTTGCCACAAATAGAAGAACTCTCCTGATTCTTCATGATCCTGAGACAAAATGTAATCATTTAATATAGCTATTTAATATTCTTACTGAGCCTTAATCTTGGGTTTCTGCATTACATATAACCAATACTTGTAAGATTACTGATCTTGAATAGAGCAAAATACACAGAAAGTTCATCTACAGCAGGGATGGGAATTGTGTGGCCTGTGTACTGCATATAGCCATTGGAGTCTCCAGTGTAGTTCACAGGATCCCCATTGACCCTCCCTCAAGCTCCCAGAACCCCCAAAGGAAAATTGACCCCCAAATGTGTTTTTACCTGAAAAGGACATTTGGGGAGAAAAAAAAACGCTTTAAAACAGTAAAACATGCTATTTCACTAAAATATTTATTTTAAAAAAAATGTCCCAAAAACTAAAAGAAGACCTAGAGTGACACAACATCATCAAATGGTAACAATGATGTCACCTATACGCCTGTCCAAAGCTTTGGAGGAGCCAAAAATCAGCCTTCAGATAGGGGACTGTCCTCTGTGAAATATAGCATTTGCCCATCCTAGTACAGCTATTCCTACCATGTTGATTATTCATTTATTTATTTATTATGTTTATATGCTGACACTGCCCTCCACCAATAACTATCCTCTTCCTTACTTTATTTCATATAAACCGTGTTAAAGAGACCAAGCTGACAATAGATGTCCAAGGTCACCTAAAGAGTTTCATAGCTTAGTGGGGACTTGAAGCTGGATTTCCAATTTCCAATCCAACACTATAACCACTGCAATACACTAGCTGTTGCTCAGATGGTTGCTGAATTCTGTATTGTTCCTTCAATCCCTAGACAGGAGTATAATACATTGCGATGAGAACGCAGCAATGGAATGCTGTTTGAGACCTTTAGGTTCTAGCCTATTGTTATTGCATCTTGGAAATAAAAGTGCCGTATAAGATATGCAGTAATTAGAACAAGCAAAATGGTTGCTAGTTTTGAAAATAAGTTTAGAGTTGGTGTAGGCAGCTTTGTCCAGGGCACAGGTCCATTTTACACTGCATACCTGGTGAACCTTATTGCCAAAACTAGAGGTGACCTTGACACTTTTCTGTAGTGTCTGGGGTATTGTTGGGGTATTCAGGTGGGCACAAAGGCAATGAAAAGGGGATTGGGGGCTGCATGTGGGCTGTGGTATGCTTTTCCCCTGCCCTGGTTTAGAGTATTTCAGTACTAAAACAGTTACACTGAATTTGATATAAATTTGCTTGCATAAGTTCTTACTAGGCACTTCGCCTAGGATAAATCAAAATCAGCCATGGCTGTCTCTCCTTTTTTCATCTCTTGCAAACCCAAATGTTTCCTTTAAAAAAAACAAACCAAAAAACCTCCCACACACAATCCTTAAAATGTTCTACTAGAGCGTGCTCTCTTATTCAGGAAAATACAACATGAATACAAATATAAATTCCTCACCAGAATGCCACATGTTCCACTACTTTCAGTCATAAGAGGGCAATGAGATTACACATCTTTAGGTTCTCCAGTGGTGCATTAACTAAACAAAAAAGACAACTTTACTTGTTTGGGGAAGCTTTATTAGACAAGGAATCTTTGAAGACCCCTCACACAAAAGATTCTCCTATGTTTAGACTTTATAATGTAAACAACTAATTTAATGCATCACTAATGCTCTACAATAGATGCCATCTTAGTACATGACCACAAGTAAGAAACTGATGTAATCTGAGAGATATTTCAAAGTAATTAATTTGGGAATAGGAAAAGAACTTCTATTGTGTAAACTTTCCTCCCTTCCCCCAACCTCTTTTTAAAAAAGAACACAATTAGAATCTGTAATAGTGGTACATTTGCTAAATAAAAGTACTAAGCCATCAAACCAATTGATTACTAAAGTATAAACTGCAGAACTAGATTTTTCTTTTGTGGTACAGTTGTTGGGGTTTTTTTAAAAAAAAATCCATCTCTTATTTAACTTTTTATTCTGAAATAATGACTGCATGTTTTGTTAACATTTCTTTCAAACTAACATGCATTCATTTTTCCCATTATTTTTAATAGTAAAACATCCATTGTAATAACATCTCCATAATTGTCACAGAGATGTTTGTTGGCCTCTTTCTGTATCTATTAAAATAGTTTGTTTTCTTAAAAAGTCTAATAACATCTGAAAAGTCATGTTTCTTTCCTTTTTGGCACATCTCCCTGTCCTTAAATTTATGTTCTTTCATATATATTACATTAATTTTCGTTCCATGCTATGCTTCCAATATTCTTTTAAGATCTGCTATCTCTTTGTGTATATTCAGAAACAGGGACTTGTCCAGTTCCAACTTTATATCTTCACTATTTTTTTTTTTAATTTCCAAAGTGTTTAAAAAATATTTTCAAGTAACTCCCTGGTTCATATAGGCTACAATTCCTGGGACTGGCTGAGTTGAAGGCTTGCTTGGCTTAGTTCCCACATAGCCTACTCCCCTTTCCCACCCCACAGCATGTTTTCAGGCTGCTCACATTCCACTCAGTATACTGGCTATATTCCCTCTACTTGTGCTTATGCAATGCCATCAACTGAGAATCTACACGTAGACAATGCAGGACCTCCAGTCTACAAGTACTAGTGATACTCAGGCCAAAAACAAACAAACAAAAAATCAAGATTTTCCTGCATACCTTAGAGGAAAATTCTTTTCGCTCCTGTAGGAAACACATCCTGCTAGCTTTCTTTGTCCTTTTAGTGCCTACCCACATCTTCAAGCAGCAGACACAATTACAGGGAGAAAGATCATGCAGTTGCGTGAAATTAAGATTGTCTACAATCATAAACTATATATATATATATATATATATATATATATATTCAAAATAGAGAGAGAGAGACAGAGAGAGCTGAAGCATAGTTACTTTGGCCAGTGAGCTTATTTGAGTAGAACCTGAATTGCAATTTATCTCCAATTTACTGAATATTACAAGTTTTAAAAGTGCTATAAAGATTTTCTGAATCAATCCTATACATTAAGGACATTTAAGGTGCTATAGGTAAGGAATCTTTTGGGGAGAAAATCAATTAGATTTACATGTTAAGTAAAATAGCAAAAGCATATTCTCTGTACAGCAGCTACGCTTACATATAAGTTGTGGAAGGCGCTAATAAATCTAAATTGATTTAATGAATATGATTGCAGCCAACATATATATGTTGTTTTTAATGAAGAGATCAAATTGTAAAGAAACTGGATTTTTTTTCCTTTTTTTAGAAATTCACAGTGAGAAATTTGGTCATGTTTTTCTTTTTACTGACTTTTATCTTGAATGTGATGTTGTCTCATTTATCTTCTCTGTGAGGGTTTTTTAGGTTGGAATTTTGTGAGTTTGACTAATGTTCTTCATTTGTTTTTAGCACTACACCTCTAGTAGTATAGATTTACAAGCACATAGAGGCATTTTTAAGAATGTAATACCTTTAGGTATTGGGAGCCAATATGGAAACATAACCTCTGTTTTGTTGTTGTCAAGGTGTCTTCCTTCGCACATGTAGCCTTCTGAACCTCCTTTCATCATGTGTAGCAGTCAGGCCAGAAAGTCTCTAATTAACCATAATTTCCAGATTGATCCAAGTAATGAAACTCTGGTCACCAGCTTCAGAACAGGCCAGGACATGATTGTTTGAAGTTTATTTAATAGCCTGCTTGTTCAAAAGTTAACAAAAGTTACTATTTCCAGGTTTGCACAAAATGACAACATGTAGACAAATAGAAACTTCTTAGTTTGATCACTGCTGAGAAATCAGGGCTTTCTCTTCCCCTCCTCACTTGCTGGAGCCATCCATGACATCACAGACCTACTGCAAAGGTTTTCCAAGATCTGTGAAGTTGGTATTTCCAGCGTACAGGGAGCTGCTTGAATGAGAGAGAAATAATTGATTCTTTCAGAGGCACTGAAATCTAAAGAGAAGTACAGTCATCCCTCTACATTCACTAGGGTTAGGGGCACAGAACCCCCGTGAAAGTGGAAAAAGCTTTGTGAATAACTCAAGGCCCTACCAAACTATATTTAACACACATTAAAAAAGTATGATCACCATAATCAACCCACTATAGATTCCTTTGAGGCGTCAAGGTTCCTTCACAAGGCAGAAGTGGGTGGCTGGTGGGGCTTACTGACACCTCCACTGCTGCCCCACACCATTTTTGAGAGGGACTTACAAGCCTCTTTCACAATTTTTCAGTCTCACAAGGCTTGCAGTCCCTATTAAAAATGATATAGGGAGGCAGCAGAGGTGATAGCAAATTATCCGTGAATAATCTAATCCGCAAAAGTGAAACCCACAGATGTGGAGGGCTGACTATAAATTGTGGGATCATGTCCATGATATTCCCATAACTTGCAGTGGATATCAGAGGATTTTCAGACTTTGGAAGTCTGCAGGGAGTCTGTGAGAGCACTCATTGCTAGCATGAAAAGCCATCCACACATGGAGTAGTGTAATGTCTAGGAAATTTAAGCTATTATGAGAAAAAGAAGGCATGTTTAGAAATCTTACCCAGGCTATAAAAGAGAGTCAAGTTTGATGGAGGTATACATTTATGACAATGGCTTCATAAAGAGAACTCAGAAAATGAAACATGTTCTTGTTTCTAAAGTGCCATCATTCAGCCTGGGATGATACTTTGGGTGTACCCATGTGTTTTTGCACACTCCCATTATATTTTAACTATATTTCTTTGAACAGCAGAAGCATGTCACCAAAGCTAGGAAATTTAGTTTAGAGGGTATGGGTAAATAATTGTCAGTAAGTTATAAAATCTAATTTGCATTTGTATTTAATTACTGCGTTCATAATGAATTGCCATTTACATTTGAAGATGAAATTATTGCCTAAATGCATTTGCTTGTTCCGCCTAAGATAAACTTGGTGAATTAATGGAACATATGTAAGTCTTGACATTAAGCAACTGATTGAATGGATTTACTATAGATGGGCCTAGTGATTGGATCTAGGGGGCAATGTTTGGTAAAGTACAGGAAACTATTGTTTGAATTTTTTTTTTCCTTTTTAAATCTTTATTTCACATAGATTTCATGTGTTTCTACAACTCTCTGAACTCCCTCAGATTTTATAGACATAAAGAAATGTCCTGTTTCAGTAATATGGATCGCTTTTATATTGAGATACTGGTTGTGGAATGATAAGTTACTAGGGCTGATAATCTCAAAAGCCCTTAATACATTTCATCCCATTGGAGCGGATTTTGAGTGAGTGATATGAACTGTGTGGCTTACTTTTCAATTCTGCTGCCTTAAGGGACAAACAAAAAAGAAGACATATCGAAAAAATTCAAAGGAACTAATCTTTGAATAGTAAAATTGTTGGCTATTCAGCATTGCCTCTCATTAAATTAATGATATAATGATCAATAATATAAGTTTACAACTAAGTCAATTTTGATGTTCCAACTTTTCAATTATTAGTTGGAAAATAAATGTAATTAAGTTTTCATTAGAAAATTTCCAACTTGATTCATTCCTTGATTTTAACTTGTTAGTTGCTAACGCTGCATACCACAAATTGCTTTTGAAACTCCCCTTTTTCAGAAGTTGCCATGTGGTATGCACAGCTGCTGTTCAAGAAATATAAGTCCAACCTCACAGTTCTTTAAATTGTAATTGAAATAATTCATCTAATAAGAGGTATTTCCATCTCATAGGGGCCCCTAGCAACAAATTGTTGCATTATGAAGCATTTTCTCTTCAGAGGTCCAGCCATTGCTTGCCTTCACCCTTAGTGGTTTTCCTGGGCCCTTTTTTCCCCTCTTAGCACTCCGTAATCATTGAGGGTAGCCATTGATCTGTCAGGTGAGGTCGCCTCACATTGATCCACCCCCAAAAAAGATTTCTTGGAGAGCTTCATCTACTGATAAGTTCCCCAGTGCATTTTATATTTGTTCTGTCAACTGAAGTTTGATCTTACATGTATTATAATATGCTTCTGGTAGTTCTTTATATAAGATTCTATAAGATTTGTTATTTTCCAAAGCAATGCTTTGCTTGTCCCTAACATTATCCTATTGCATTATAAAATTAGAATACAAGTGGACACTTGTATTTGATGTGAATCTCTGATTGTGTAATCCTCTATTCTGCTAATCCAAGTTAAAGTACAGATGGCACATACAAGTTCATTGATGATACAGATAGTATTTAAACAAGTCTTTGTGCTGAGGTAACATGTCATAAGTTTTTAAACCAAGGGTGATAGGCACTACTGCTGCACTTTCATGTTCAGTAGCATGGAAGAAATTTTGACGTACAGCTGGAATGATCAAACTGAACTAATTTTGCTTTCTAGCTCTGCTTGACATGACGCTCAGAGGCACTTGAAAATTATTAAACTCTGCAATGTGTTCAGTGGATTTAAATTCCTCAGGAAGGTTGTTTATAAAAGGTCTTACGATGTGAAAACTTTACAGCAAAATTTGAGACCACTGACTTTTTTTTTAATTTCATATATATGATTTGCAAATTAGTACCCTTACTTTCATAAGTAAAAAGTTACAATTAGGCACATTTTTACATGATTATTTTCCCCACAATGTTCTGTAACATAGAAATTTCTGTCATTGGTGTGAACTTTTTTTTTAACAAGTGAGAAGAATGTTTATATATTAAAATCTTGTTAAGATTTTTTTGCTTTGGAAGTGTAAGATTCTCTTTTATTTATTTTTTGTAAAACAGAATTATGTTACTGAACATGAATTGGCATGGTAGGTTTGGAATGTATGCATTATGCCAACTTGTCAGGATTGTTTTTAAAACTAAGATTTTCATTCACTAGTCCTATGACTATTCAGACAAACTCAGCTCAATAGAATCTCCATCCTTGGCAACAATGTCTGAATGTCAAAACTTAAATATGTTACACTATTAGTCTTTTTTATTCTTGTTTGTACTAATTTATATTTTATATTACGATGAAAAAAAAGACAACATGACATAATTTAAGGCACAGAACTCCAGGGCACAAGGCCTTACTGGACTGAGACAGAGCTTACAAAACGATGTTCTTTCTTTTAAAGACTTTGATTTTTGTAGAGTAACTGAGTATGTGGTGCTTGGCAGCCATTGCTTTTCATATATGAAGTGGCAGTGGAGTGTTTTGAACAATCTCTAATTACTTTTGCAAAGTCAGCTTGACCCTTGGTGAAAAATGGTTATTTTCCCTAGGGAAGAAATCCACAAGTTGTTTATATAATGAGACTTACTAACGGATAGTTTTTGTCCAAGATAACATTATTTTGCTCTACAATTTTGTTTACACCAAGTCTGTATAACTTCATATTGAGGGTTGGATCTTACATATACTGAATATTCCTCATTCTAGAAATTTACTCTAATTAGAAGACTAGAGGTCAGGGGAAGGACTCTTCCTAGTTTTATGTACACAAGGGTTTGGCCTGTTTTCTTGTTGCAGGAGTAACAATCCATCTTGTGAGCCCTTGACTGAATTCTAAAGCAAGACAGCTGTACTGACTACTATTAAGCATACTAAGGTGGCCTTCTTAGGCAACAAATGCTGGGGGACTGGAGCAATGACAAGATGTTAACACCACTTTGTGTGCCATGTAGCCATGTAGCCTTTCTCAGTGCATCTCAATTTATTTGTTATGGGTGACCAGCAGGTTCCCCCCCCATGTGCCTGTACCATATTTGTGAATATTGGCTACAGCTGTTGCTTTCTTTCCTGGAAATTTGGCAAGGACTCCCCTCTATACTTTTGTATTTAGGTCTTCCCAATGGCTCAGGGAATGGCCCTGGTTCATGGATGGCTACTTTGAGTAGTTCTGCCCTAAGTTAGCCTGCTGCACTCAGGTCCAGTAATAAGGCAGTATCCCATTAGCAATGTTGAAGTGAGATTCAGCTCCCAGTCTGGTCAATTTGTTTGGACTTCTGCAATGTTCTGTACATACATTGGGCTACCTTTGTGCCAAGTTCAGAAATTCCAGCAGGTCCAAAATATGGTGGCCAGACTGATTACGTCCTATAGAATCCTGGGATTTGCAGTTTAGAGAGGGGCTGGCCCCTCTCTAAACTGCAAATCCCAACTTCCATAGGATGTTGAAAGTAGAATAATAGCATTATAAAAGTCTGGTGCAGAAATGGCCAAATGGTTTGGGTCCAAGTTACCTGCAGGATCGCCTCTTCCCATACAGTCTGCCCTGTATACTCAGGTCCTTTGGGAGGCATTTACTTAAACTAACCAGGACTAGCCTGGCAACAGCAACCCAAAGGACCTTCTCGTTGGCTGCCCCTAGACTGTGGAATGACCTGCCGGAAGAGATTCAACAGCAGCATACGCTGTCCAAATTTTTTAAAAAATGCTAAAGAACTATCCCTTCTGGCAGACCTACCCAGTCTGTTTTTAATTATGATGTATTTTAATAATGATGTTTTTTAATTATGTTATATTTGTATTTTAAATGGTTGTTTTTATTGTATTTTATTGTATTTTAACTTATGAAGCATTTTTAATTGTATTTTAATTTATGTTGTGCCTCACCCCAAGCCTTGAGGAGAGGTGGGTAAGAAATAAAAATTGATGATGATGATGATGATGATGATGATGATGATGATGATGATGATGATTTATGGAATGGGAATGGTGCCATCATGTCCTCAGCTTCACACATTAAAAATATCTTGGGCCAGCCCAACATCAATAAGAATAAGACCCAAATACAAAAGCATAAAGGAGAGTATATTATGCTTCTCTGTTTGAATAGGGGTCATTAACGGAACTTAATACTTAATACTTAACTTTAATATTTTAAACCCTTTAGAACTAGAGAGCTGCAGTGATGCCTCATAAACAGGCCACAGTAGCTTTACAGTGACTGGTTTTATCTAGAGTTAGAACTAGCTGATTTAACAGCTTACATGGCCATTCTTTTGCTGCATTCGCATTTACTCTGCTCTTGTGAGTCATTAAATGTAATATATTTACAAAATCCTTTTGTTATGTGGATTCCAGCTTATAAAAAGGCAGCACAGAGTTGGAGGATGTTGTGGTAGGAAAGCTTCTTGGGTATGATTGAGAAACCTGTTGAGAAAATAGGCAACTATTGACAGGTCTGATTCATGACTGAGTGACTGTTCTGCTAGTCTTCACATGATCCCCACAGAGAGAAAGCTTTGACCACCTGCTAAACAAGGTCTGTTTGAAGTTTCTTTTTAACATTTCCAAGACGTTAATTCAGCAGGACAGCTCTACTGGGGTTCTCAGTGTCACCAAATCAGCAGCTGTTGAGGTCCATTCACTTCAGCATGAAATGTTTGTAGAAGGGTTCCTCACCCCCCCCATTTATTTTATTTGTGACAACAGAAAAATAAATAGGAAAGTGAAATGTTTGCGTTATTTTGTTTTTACATATGTGTAAACTCCATCTGATTAACACTGTTACTGGTGGTAATGCTGTTCATATGGTGCAATCTGGAAACAGGTTGAAAAGAAATTGCTTCCATCACTTGGCTTTTTGCTGGATTTTTGTTTTGCTACTTTTTTGTATTGTTATTTTCAAAATACTTTGATGCCCACAATAGAGGAAAGAGAGTAGGCAACAAATGAAGCATGCTACAGCACAATTCTGTAGATGTATCCTCAGATGTAGGTCTCATTAAGTTTAATGGGACTCATTCTCAGGTAAATGTGTATAAGATAGCAGCCTGAAGCAATTAAGGAAAGTTATATTAAGAAGAAAGAGTTCTCTGTTTTATTATCTCATTTATCAATAAAATACTGTTGGGGAGGATGGGGCAACACATCTGTGTCCTCAAGCCTTTGATATTTAAGTGCTTTTATTTGTTAGATATAACTGTCAGTTGTAAATAGGAACCCTATACTTGTGCATCAGAAGACTTGTTTTTAACCTTAGGTAATATAACCGCATATAAATATTCTTGGTCCAACTATTTTCTTTTCTCTTTATCAATCTTGTTAAGTCTTAAGTGTATTTTTACAAGTTCGTTAATGCGTTCTGTTCTTTCTGATGTGTTTTTCCTCCCTGATATTATCAGATTTCATTATATGGGAAGAATTATCAGCTCAACCCATTATACAGCAAAGCAGTATTAAGTCTGTCTGGAATTTGCTGCTCTTTCAGTTTACAGGGAAAATATTGTGTAAATCAGGCTCTCCAGTTTCAGTGGGAGGCACAGGGTTGAACAGCATCCATTTGTCAAATTGATTGCTCCTTGGTGAGGTTGCCTTTACTTGTCTTTGAACAGGAGTGAAATCCTATGTGAAGCTCCCTTTCTGTCATTTACACTAACATCCATCCTCTTAAACCAAGGCCTCAGAGAAAAAAACAAAGTGTTGGCACAATATAATCAGTCACTCAAGTTGTCTGTCATCTGTTTTCTTAAAGGAAATGACTTTTAAGTTAGTGGAGCAGAAAATTGTGGAAAATTGGAATGGCGCTGCAATGAGAAGAGGAGGAATTTAAAAATAAAGAAAAGACATCCTGCCCACTTCTAATTTTTCAGAATCTGTTCTTTGTTACTGTAACTAGAGAATATTAATTCGGTTCCTAGTTTGCTTTAGTATCTTTAGCATGCTAAGTGCTAAATGTAGATAATTATTTACTTCAAGCTTTACTACAATAAGTTAGATGTTAGTTTTGCCTTTCCTTTTTGTGAAATCTTTTCTGTCACCTTTTTCCCCCACACACATACACACCCCTGTCTAAAACAGCTAATCCTGGGTACCCTTGGTTTATCCAGACAATTAGTGTTAAAACACTTATTAAGAGTGTAGCATGTAGCAGAAAGTTATTGTCTTTTTTATTCATGTTAAGCATGTGAGACCTGATCTAGATCTGACCAACTGTGCATGGAAAAAGAGATTTAGCCCACAATCACCACATTAAAAAAAATAAAAATAAAATCAGGGGCCTTGCACATGGGATAAAAGATGTTAGTTGAGAAGCAGCTATATTTTATATTTTGCAGAATGGATTTTGCAGGAAAATCCTGTAAATTATTATCTGGTGGTAGTAGCCTTTATGCTATTCACATATAAAATTTGGGAAATAAAGGCCATCGTGACACGCAGACACATCACCTATTACTCTCCTTTTTTTCTCCCATACAAATTTTATGCAGGATCATTCAGCCTGTAAACACGAGAAGTATATGGGAAATGGGAATGACTAATCTTAAACCAAAGTTTGAAGGTGTCCATTGGCATTGTGCTGTCCCTGCCAGCCAGTGTGATGGAAGACTCAACTATCTTGTTGTTTTTTTCCCAGAGGGTTAAGCGGATAAGGGACTTCCTGATATTTTGGATGAAGGCTTGTTGAATTTTGGAGCAAATTCCATTTTTGTGCCTGAACACTACTATTGAGGGTCAAATCGTGGCACAATTGGAGGGGTTGTTATGTCATTCCTCATTAGTAAGATGTCATGAGCAGTATTATCTACATCCCTACAGCTTTTCTGCCAGCACATTTAACCCCATTCCTCTATAGCAGTGGCTTTTCTTATAAAGAGATAGTTTATTTTGTTTGTCCATACTGGACCTACTTGACATACATATATTGTTTGGAAGATTTATGTTTTAACTGTTGATTTTGGATTGTTTTCTCCTGGGCTGGCAGGGTTTCTTTTGTTATTTTGTATTAAAAGCTCCCAAGGTGGTTTAAAATACAAGTTTAAAATAAGCACAACTATATACAAAAATAATAAAATAATATAACAACAAAACATGAAATAACTGATGGTTATATGCATGTCTTTCATGGTTTTGGTGAGTTGGACATTTGTCATCTCAAGGCCTACAGCACCTCACCAGAATTTTTCAGGGGTAATAGGTAAAGATTATGGCAGTATAAAAGCAAATTTCTTTCATATTGGAGGATGTAACTCATCTGGCACGTGAAGGTAAACTCATTAAAGTTAGCAAAGTATATCCTGAAATATTCATTATGATAGAATTCAAAGACGTAGTCCTGTTAGTCTGGATCAGCAGGCAAAGGGATCTTGTAGTACTTTGAGACTAACTGAAAGAAAGAAGTTGGTAGCATAAGCTTTTGTAGGCTTAAGTCTCCTTCATGAGATGAAGTAGACTTAATTCTACAAAAGCTTATGCTGACAACCTTTTTCTCTTGGTTAGTTTCAGAGGTGCTACAAGATCCCTTTGCATACATATCTTTTATTAGTCATATTAATGTGAGGTTGTATCTCATTGTTCTTTTAGGAAACAAGCAACAAAAGTAAAATAAGAACTGATTGTTTATAGCTTAATAATTCAGAAGCCTTACAGAGCAGCGGGAGGCAGAGTGGTATAGTGATTTGAATATTGGATTAGGACTCTGGGAGACCAGGGTTGGAATCTCCACTTAGCCATGGTAACTCAATTTGTGACCTTGGGCAAGACACAGGCCCTTTTCGCACGCAGTTTCTGTTGCGAGAGGGCCCCTTGAGCATCGTGTGAATGGGAGCGTCGGTCCATATGACGCACTCCCATTCACGCAACACTCATGACCCTAAAGCAGGCCGCACATGAATTTTTTTTATTTTCAGCTGGGAGCCGAAAATACTGCGCGGTCGCGCAATGCTCCCGGGACCCTCACACACTTACCTGCCATGCGGTGCATCGGGCAAGCCGGGCCGGTCACGCTTCCTCCCCCAGCGCAGTCTACAGCTCCCAGGCTGCGCTGCGGAAGGAAGGGGTGGGGTGCTAGTGCGATGGTTGCGCGACCAGGAAGCGAGCTGTGGGACGAAGGAGCAGGGAAGCAGCAGCATTCCTGCTGAGGCTTTTCGCACGAGACACTCCCCCCAGCTGCACAAATGGGTAACGTGCAAAAAGACTCACAGTTGTTCAGCCTAAGAGGAAGGCAATGGAAAGCCACATCTGAATAAACCTTGCCAAGAAAACCCAATTATAGAGCCTCATAAGTCAGGCTTGAAGGTACATAACAACCAACAGAGCAGTGGGTGCATCATATCTGTCCTGTCCTTTTCCTCTGAAGTTACCTTTAAAAGCCTGATTGAATGATGGATTGATTGCATTGCATGGTGTTTATCTGTTGCCTCTCAACCAACCAGGGCCTCCAAGGCAATATATAATGGATGAAAGCATTTAAAACGTTAATATACAAATAAAATGTTTTAAAACATACCGTTGCTCTTAATAATCCTTGCCAGCTTCAAGTATTTCAGGATGTTAGCATGTAGCCACACTTAAATAGACCCACTGAAATAAATTGGATTTAAATTAGTGATGACTAACCAAGTTTTATTTATCTGGATCCTGCATAGGAATATAGAAAACTGTCATATACAGAGTCACCATATTAGTCCATCTAGCCTGTTGTTGTCAACTCAGATGAGTGATGGCTTTCCGGGTTTCAACAAAGACTCTTTCCTAGACCTCTGGGTTCATCTGGTGGTTTTGCATCTAAGTACTAGCCAGGCCATACTTTATTCAGCTTTCCAAAATCAAACAAGATTGGCTGTTTTCCAAGTGATAGGGTGGTGGTCATAATCTCAGGGTAAGTATGATCAAACATGTGCTTGAATTTTATGAAATCTTTTCTTAATAAGCACAGAGAAATGCTAAATAGGGTTCTATGATCAGATTTAATAACTCTGATAGGAAAAAGGAGTCGTGATGGACATGAGTTCCTAAAAGGGAAGGGACTGCTCCTGCACATATGAGCTGCTTGTCTATACTTCACTAGTGACTTATCTCTACATTTCTTATACATGTACATGTTTGTTTTCAGATCATCACTAAGCTTTTTGTGGTTTTAAGATGTACCCCATTTTCTTTCTCTCTGAAAATTGTTTGTGGTTGCACTTCAGGAACTTCCACCCATCTTTTTTTTATCTTAATGTGTTAAATCATGAAATCCTACCTAGCATTTCTCTGAACATGCAAAAAACAGCTTTCCTGAAATCCAAGTATATGCTTTACTGTACAATTTTCATCATTATCACAACTTATGAGGGTGATTGACTAAGTTATACTTCACCTTCCTGCTCAACATCAAGACTTAAGACAGCTTGCACGTTAAAATAAAGGCAATCTAGCTAAAATATACAAAATATAAAAAATTTAATTTTAATAACTTTAAAAACAATTTAGAACATGCAATTTAAGTTTTTTTTAAAGAAATGTAAAAACAGTACAGTACCCTGTTAAAAGCTCCCTTTTATAAAAAAAAAAAAAAAAAGTCCAGTTCTTGAAAGCCTACTGAAAAAAGGCCTGTCAACAAAAGAACATCAAGGAGAAGAGCATGCTAGCTTTTCTAGTAAGGGAGCTCTAGAACCTAGAACATACACCAAAAGTCTCCATCGAATGCGCCTGTGAAGGTGTGGAACTTAAAGAAGTTTCTGTCCTAAAGATCTGAAGGTCCTCATATAGGAAGATGCAGTGCATCAAATATTCTGGATCTGAGCCATGTAGGGCTTTATAGCCGGGATTTTGAGTTGTACCCAGAAACAGATGCATACATCTAGCTTTCCATGATATCATGAATTGGTACCTTTTTCTTAGAGTTTCTCCTATTTCGAATACATTAACCAACCTCTTTCCTAGTTAAGATGGGGCCTAGAATTGCCAGCACCCTCATTCCTTCTTAGAAATCTGTCCATCGTATCCTGGGGATTGGGGACACAGCATATTTTGCAGTTAACTTGTCAAGCTAGCACGTGGCCACCTTTGTACCTCTCAAGGAGTGTGCAGCTACCACCATTCTCTTCCTAGAGGTAATGAATGAGTTCTTGAAAGGCTGAAAGTCCAACATTCCATCATTTTTAACCATATTGGCTAATAGAAGTAGTTAATTGACTTAACTGAAAGGATGTATATATGCAGGAATGGATTTTGTAAAATTATAAAAATCTGTGACTTAAGGTAATACATTACCCTTGCTTATAATAATTTTAAGCTCCATTATTCATTTTGTAGTCTAAAATCTGTAGTCTAAAAGGCATGCTGGATTTTTTTAAAAAAACCTCTTTTCTTTTTTGTTCTAAAAAGGTAACACAGAACATGTGGAATTTGTGGATGTCAGAGGGGCCATTTAGATCAATCTTGATTAGTTTATTTTTCTTAGAAAAGATTTTGATAGCTGGGTAAAGTTTTTACTTGAAAAACATTCCTTATTTCTCTGCAGAGGGATGAAATATTGTTAAAGGTAGTTCTCTGCTCAAATAGTGAGAAACTATTTAGGTAACTGAATCTTTGATGGAGCGAAGGCTTAGATTGAAAGTTGAGTATTCAATTGCCCTTTTCCTCATAACTCTTCTTCCTTTAACCTCAATAGTGAATTTTAAAGTTATGGCTTAATTGCCTAGCCTCATTTTGACCATTAGAATTCTGCCCTAAAGCAATTTATTATGGCTTTATATCCCTGAAGCAGCGAGATGATAATATTGTATTCTACAGAACAGAAACATCTTTGCATGATTAATGTTATGCTCTGAATACATATTTCACACACATGTACTGTCAGCTTTAAGACCTGGGTTATAATGAGGGCTCTGTTACTATACCAGGTTATAGAATCATGCATAGTCTGTACTGAATACTTCAAAACTTTATAGTCAGCTTTCTTATATGTAAGCTTCCGGTGAAAAATACTTGGTTCCTGGGTAGCAAAGCCAGCAATGAAAAACCATATCCCTAACATAAGGATGGGAAACCCCAGGCACTGGGACTGAATCTGGAGCTCTGGACTTCCACAGATGGCCACATCTCCTACACTGCGACTCCATTGTTTGTGGCTTCTCAGCTTTGTAGAAGGTTTTATCTTCTGATTTTGAATGGCCAAAATGCCTCTTCTAAGGTACACTAGTAAGTGCTTTAAGCTAAAATTACTGTTCGTTATTGCTTTAAGTGAAGATATGCTGGTATTTTGGCCCCACTCACTACTGGAATGTTGGCCCTGAGAACTTCTTGGAAACCGAATTCAGCCTTGGGGCAGAAAAAGATTCCTCTGCTAGTGTTGAATAGCATAGGCATGGTCTGACAGTCTTAGAATAGCATGCAAATCACAATCCTAACATCAAAGAAAGCTTTTCCAAGCTCCTCTGAACCAAATAAATTCAACTTTCTTCCATGTGATCACATTAATGGCTACTGGTACTACTTCATTTCAAACAGAGCCAGTTCCTAGTGTTGTTGCCAAAGGGAAAAACTTGCTGCTTGTGCCTGTATTTGAGCCTTTGGCTCTACTCAAGCGCATACATTTCTTGCATCTTGAACAGCACATATATTTCATGCATATATGTATATTTCTTGCATGTACCTGAATATTTCTTTTATATAGGCAACCAGATCAGAGCTTTCTGAACGGTGTGTCACAACACGTTAGTATGTCGGCTGCAGTGTGTAGGTGTGTCGCCACCACCCTGGCCTGAGAAAGACCCCAGCAAAGGTGGCAGAGGGCCAGGCTCAGGTGGAGGGGCTGCCTCTTCCACCACTGCTACTGCTGCCCTGGGCTGAAAAAGACCCCGCCAAGGGCAGGGGTTAGTTAGTTTAACCTCCAGTTTGCTAGTAACTACAGACACATACATAAATTGTAATAATGAAATGTATGGGGACACAACATACATCATGAAAACATTTCATTTATATTTTTTAAAAATATATGCTTTATGCTTTATTTATTTGCAATACATAAAACTGAATTATTATGTTGTGAAATGATCCACGTGAAATGATCCACGTGAAAAGTTTGGAAAGCTCTGAACTAGATAATGTTTCCTTTGAATGTTTTGCCATAAGGATTAACTTCTTTTAGGATATGAAACAGAACCAGAGTGAATTAAAGACTACATGGTTAAACTGGGAGACAACAGATAGTTTCTGGGATAAAGACCACACATTTTCATTAAATATGTCAATCAGACAAGATTCATACAAATTGCCAAGGTGCTATATAATTCTATGTATTGTAACTAAAACACATAAGAATGGCTCTACTAATTGCTAGAAATGTCTGAGAGAAATGAAAAACTGTTATCATATGTGACGATCAGGCTAAATTGCAAAGAAATACTGAAGAATGGTTAAGAAGGTAATTCGAAAAAATACTGGGTAGTTAGTCCATTGATACCTTGCTTTTTCATCTTAATTGTATGGATGGATCCATTATTCATAACTAGTTTGTATCATGTATAGCCTTATTCTAAAAACATATAATCCGCCCCGCACACTAAAGTCCTCTGGGAGGAATTTACTGCAGCCAGTCAGAACTAGGTTGGCTGTGGTTACCCAGAGGACCTTCTCTTCTATCGCTCCCAAGTTATGGAATGGCCTGCTGGAGGGGACCCGACAGTCAAGCAGTCAAGACTGTTCTCTTCCGACAGGCCTTCCCAGACTAGTACTCCACCGCCTCCCACCAACTGTCCTCCTGTTCTTTAATAGTTAGTTGATTGTAGTTAATGTGTTTTAGGGGGTTGGTTTTAGATGGGTTGGTGGGTGGGGAGGATTGGTTATGTTTTAATGCTTTTAATGTATTTAATGGATTGTTGTAGTACCACCTCGATCCATGGGGAGAGGCGGGATATAAATTATTATCATTATTATTATTATTATTATTATTACCATAAATTTTTCATAGATGAATGGCTAGATTTAATGCAGAATTTTATTGTAAAATAGGAAATAGATATTAATTACTACATATTGGATTATGCAATGTAAATTTTTTTGACTGAGAAATATTTTTGTAATTCTCTTCTGGAAGAAAAATCAGTTGCTTGCTGTAAAATTCTAGACAGTAAGACAGATCTTGGAAACTTTATAAGATAACGAGTCTACCTCATTCAGTCTGATTGTTATCACATTGCTTTAGCCATTCTTCTGTGACCTGTCTACATCTGGTTTTAACATGGAAGCTCAGAAGATAAAATTGGAACTAAATCTTGGTGAGACCAAAATGAAATACATATCATCCACCATCACAAAATGAATTTAAAAAGAGTTGTAAGGAAGCGTTATTTAGAGAAAGGTAGCATACTTTGTGTTGGTGGTTCTGTTCTCTTTTCAGAACTGTATAACTTCTGAACTTTCCACATAAATATTAGTGAAGCTGTTGCTTAATATATCAAGAATCAAATAATCCTTACGGTGTTCCACTAAGTTTAATCAACTAATATTTTCATTTTTGTTTCTTAAAATTTCAGTTCGCAAAACATTATAGCAGGATATTTTGGAGTCTTTTGTTGGCCAGTT
This sequence comes from Ctenosaura bakeri, assembly GCA_948474755.1. Classification (NCBI taxonomy): domain Eukaryota; kingdom Metazoa; phylum Chordata; class Lepidosauria; order Squamata; family Iguanidae; genus Ctenosaura; species Ctenosaura bakeri. The sequence goes on from CAOLHI010005559.1 coordinate 51,405, forward strand.
CCATTGATGATCCATTATGATCCCACAAGGCCAGGGGAAATTGGTTCATGCCTAGTGTCCCTAAATCTATTCACAGCATGCAGTCATCACAGTGGAAATTTCCCATCTGTTCTTTAATTGCAACTCAGCCCCACCCATCTCATTTGCAAGCAAACACGGACTTCCATTTGTCCATGAGCAGCTAAAACAAAAAATTTCTTCCAGTGAGAACACCTTATACTTCACAGTGTGCTGCATCAGAAAGGCCCTGAGTGATTGTCCAGAGACATTTGATTTCAGTGGATCTACTTGAAACATTATTAAGTGTGGATCCAACTGATAATCCAGATACCATGCTCTTTTTTGCAACTTTCTGTCTCATCTTTTCATGCCTTGGTCAAATGCTAGTGAAACCAGGTCAGCCCACAGTGCCTAGAAAGAAATCTAATCACCAATTTAGTGGACTCAGCCCTTTATTTTCACTCATGGAATTCTTGGTCATGATGCTCTGCTAACATTTTGGCTGCACAATTTGATTATTTTTGGTAAAACCTGTACTAGCATTCAGTTAAAGAGACATTATTTATACTGTGTGTGTCTCTGCTAAATGAACAGTAATTAGATGTGGAATATATCATTTTTGTAAGGCAAACAAAGCTTGTCTTCAAAGCACAAAAACCTCTACAAAGAATTACAAATACATGACCTTGCAAAATAGTAAGCAGTTGATTGCAGAACATGCTAATGAGCAGAAGTTCTAGTTCTAGTCACTGATACAACTTACATTCTGCCTAATTTCTTTGAAGATTACTCCCTTTGAAGATTACTGTCTTTGAAAGCTTCTCATTTATAATATCCTGGACAATTTGAGGTCCTAATTTCATACAAAACAACAATGTAAAACCATAGATCAAGTTAAAAATAGGCACAACAGTTTTGTTTTGAAACTGTTGTCATAAAGGACATGGAAATCTCTTTTAAGTATGGTGAGCAAGATGGATGGATAGGTTAATGCTTAAATGGTGAGGATATTTTAGAAGCTTTTGAAATCTTAATAGCTAATAAGTGAAACAGCCAGTTTAAAAAAAAAGTTACAGAATGAAAGCCCATTTGGGGAGCTGTCCTATGATTCCCCAGAAAGGCATCTCAGGGGCCATCTGATGTATTGAAATCTGCTCCCAGCTGCCACAGAAACTTCCACAGCCAATCTGACTGCAGACTGTGTCTGGATTATCAATTGGACCTTTGTTAGTCATTTTCAGAATAAAGAATCCAATGCCAAAACTCTTGTGTTCTGAGTAGAGTAGAAAGAAACTCCATGAGGAGCAGTGGGTAGAACCCTCCAAAGCACCAGAAGGTCAGCATTACAACTGAGGTATATTAACCCCTTCCCATTGGCTTTGATGGGAAGAAATGTGTGTGTGTGTGTGTTTTTAAAGATAGCTGAGTAAGAAGCCAGAACTGTTATTGCCAGCCCTTCCTCATATCTGTCCCTGCTTGATAGGGCTTTGGAGCTCCACACCCAATATGATTGTAATGTTAATTATTTCTAACCATGTTTATTTATTTATGGTGTTTCTATGCCACCCAACTGGAAAATGCTCTTGGGCAATTTAGAAGTATGAAAACCAAACATCATCTATTGCTAATAAAACTATGGACTTTATAATCCCTTCCTCCATGTGAGCCAGCTGAAATGGTACCAGATTATTAAAATTGATTCACCAGTTAGCACGTAGATACAGACGGGATTTTCAAAAGCAGTTGGCGATATGACATGGAGACTTTGTTGTTTCAAAAAAAATATCCAACTTGACTTTCTCATGCTCTTCCTATGACAAAAGTCATTCTATTAAACGCTGGTATACTTTTTTTTTCTTTGAAGAATCCCATCAGGTCTAAAAATGCTTACTTTCTCTTTGATAATACCACTGAATCATATGAGTGTAATGAGCAACTGAGCATCTATACAAATCAAGTGAAAGATTTGTTGTACTTAGCTACCTGCATAAATACGATGAAATGGAAAATGGAAAACATTAACATTTTTATTCCAATTATATGGTCATTCACATTTACATCATTCCCCCCCCTCACCTGACATCTGCTACTTACAGCCAGAAAACATCCAATTAGTTTTTAAAGCTGACAGTGTAGTAAGCCTATTTAACAGACTCAGGCCCTTTTGCATGGCATTTTCAATGCAAGAGGGCCCCTCGAGTGTCACGCACCTGTGAGGAGCGGTCCACACTACACACTCACATTTACGTGACGCTCCAGGGCCTGGCAGGGACTGCTCACGCGCTTTTTCATTTTTGGCTTTAATGGTGCATGGTCGCGCATTGCTCCGGGGTGCAAAAATGGTGCATGGTCGCGCATCGCTCTGGGGCCCAGCACACACTTACCTTGTGTGCAGAGCCTCGGGAGCCGGGCCAGTTGTGCTTCCTGTCCAGTGCAGCCTGGCTGCACTGCGAAAGGAAGAGGCAGGGCTCTCATGCTTGCTGGCAGCAGTTGTGGAGCTGAAGGAACTGGGGTGTGAGAGCCTCTCACTGGAGGCTGCTCACGTGAGCCCCGCACCCCAGCACTGCGAAAAGGTAAGGTGAGAAAAGGGTCTCAGTTTCCCAATCACACAAGGGCATAAACATCCCTTCAGAATAACTAACCTGGAATCCTTGTAGCAAGAGAGAGAGTGTAGATCAGTGAAGCTTGCTGATATTAGACACACTATTAAGTATTTTGTCCCTTTAATCCTATAGTTAGGATTCACATCCACAAATAACAGAAACATGATTTATTTGTAGATGCATGTATTTTGGACATCTAAATCTTCCTGTCTCTGACACAATATATTTAAATCCTGTTTATCCCTCATCCTTATCAACATCTCAGAAGAAAAACCCAGTGCACATATCTTCAACCAAAGCATGCATACAGAAGCATATGTAATTATGGAATTTTTATATTTAAAAAAAACTTCTCATCCTAGGTGTGTTTGTTTAGAGTGCTTCCTTTAGGGGTCTGGTTAGCCACTGTATAAACAGAATGGTCAACTAGATAGACTTTTGGTCTGTCAAGCAGGGCTTTAAAATTCTTAAAGTATCCTTGACTCAAAGTACTCAAGCTAATCCTTCAAACACTAGTCTTGAATATAAATGCTTCATGTTTTGTTTTTAAAATACAGTGTAATAAATAAATTTACCTCACTTCGCAGCTTGTTTTGTATAGAGGATTATCCTGATTCATCTCTTTTCTATTTAACTACTTTTGCTGGAAGTTTCAGTAGGGCTTTCAGAGGGTATTTCAAAGGTCATGAAGTCTTGTAGAAGCCTGCATTTTCTGATTTATGCTTGTTCTGAATAGATTCTGGCTTTCTGTAGCTTGACTCTGTCAGAGTTTTCATCTGTAGAAAACACTTGATTTTAATTCTTCTTTTATAGCTCCTACACACATAGGCTTCCAAGAGATAATATTTATACATGCATTTGTGCATATAGTGCTATAAGTGTAAAGCTTTACAGAAATATGCCGGCAAGAAAGACAGATCCTTGATACTGAGGAAATTACAAGCTAAAATAGAAAAAGAAACAGAGTGAAAGAGGAAAACTAGAGTGTGGAACATAATAACTCTGACTAAATTCTGTAACATGCATCTACATTTTACAGTGAAAAAAAATGTAGAAGCATGGGATATCATCATTTTCAGTCTTTTTGTTGTGGTGTTCCGCCATTATGGAACTTATCAGTGAAAAGTATTGCTAATAACTAGACTTCATAATTAAAAGATATTCCAGTTTCCACACTAATGGTAAGGGATACTCGCATATCTTCGTCACAAGAAAGCAGCCATATTCCGCAATAGGTGAAGCTTCTGAGACATTTTCTGGGATAGATCCTATCAAGCACACTGTAATAAATGGCCAGGGTTCCATCCATACAAAGCATGGCTTATTAAGTCAGACATATGATGAAGTAGACTTCAGTATCCCTTTGTAAATCAGGCGCTGTGATCTGGCTTACATGAAAAGGTAAACCAGAACTAAGATTCATCAGGGTGTAGAATTCCACTGATACCTAAATCTCATTATGTCCTGAGCAAGTAGCCTCATGTACAACAATGAAAGATTGATAGCAGTAGAACTCTGATGAGTTTCCTTCATATTAGTATTTATTGTTAATCTACAATTTTTATCTTAAAATTTTTATTCTTTCCCCAGCTTTTTTTTTTACTTTTTCTGTACTATAGGAAAATATTAAGCCTGTTATTGTTGTTCATTGCTGTCAAGTTGATTTAGACTTATGGAAACTCTATGACTAAAGCACTTCCAAGTTTTCCTGTTATCAACAGATTTGCTCATGTTTACAAATTCAGGACTGTGAATTTTACAAATTAATTTTACAAATTTGTTTACAAATGTTTACAAATTCAGGACTGTGGCTTTCTTCATTGAGTCTTTCACCTCTTTTCCTACTGCCTTCCACCTTACCAAACATTATTGTCTTTTCAAATGAGTTCTGCCTTCTCATGGTATGTTCCACTCTGGAAGAAAGGTGGCATATAAATGAAATAAAGAAAATTAAAAAAAAGTCTCAGTTTAGTCATTTTGGCTTCTAGGGAGGATTGTTTGGACTAGATCACCCTCCATTAAGACGATGTAGGGGCCATTTTTTTCTACTAAAATGTAATTTTAAAGTATGGCACTCCAAAATTACATTTTAGTAGAAAAATGGCCCCTACACCCTCTTAATAGAAGGCATTTCTGCCTGCTGGGGTGGTGCCTCTGAATTTTTTAATTGGTAAGTGGTGATGAGAGGCCTTTTGGAGTCCAGCAGCAGGCATGTATGACCCAAAACCTCCACATTTAGTATGATGTTGGTGACTAGTTGAATATTTATAACATTGCAATGGTTGCTTGAGTTGCATCATAGCTTTGGTTGATTTGAGCCCGTCTTTCTATTCCAGTAAATGGAAGACTAGAACTTAATTCCACCATTTTGCCACTGCTAGCTATCCAGCTACAAGGCAGCAGTGAAGCTAGAACTAACCACAGTATAGGATACTATACCACAGCTATCTTGCCTAAGTAACCCCATCCATTGTGGTCCATTAAGAAACTGCAGTTTTCCAGCATTTTGAAGATTGTGAGTGAATATGGGAAGCCCAGAACACATGTTCAATCCAAACAGTATTGGTGCTTTGTTAATGGGTAAGATAACAGGAAATGTATGTTGTTGTGGCTGTAGGACTTCTTTAGTTTCTGCTTTTTCAACGGTATTTTGCTTAGCTTTGAGTTAACGTCCTTTTTATGCTATGCAGGAGAAAGGAACTGATGGAGACAGAGAAAAAAGTCTTCATTGCTCCTACCTCTAATTCCTTCCTGTAAATCTCCAGCTACCTCATTGCTTCTCTTGCCAATTTAGTGAGTAGATAAAATTTCCTATGTGTGTGTAAGTGATTTTCTTTTCCCTTGTAAATGATGTGAAACTACTATCAAATGTTATCTTTGGTGCTGACGCAAGGAAATTAAAAGAGGTATTATCGTTCTGTTCAGTGTTCTTCTCAGAGAAAACTGCTGGTTAGGTCAATTTACTTGGCTCAGTACCCTGTTTTAATCTTAACCTGGGGCGTACTTCAAATACACAGCAGCTGGCTCAAACTCTTCATGCATGACTGCATGTTAATTTCTCTTCGTTGAGAGGTGGGAATCCAGCAAAAATGTCTGTGTTGAATGAAAACGTTATGAGGCTCCTAACGGGTGAATAAGCACTCTCATGTGATAGAATAAACCTGGAATTGCCACCTGAACTTTCAGGGGCCTGATTCCTCCAGGGCGCAAGACTTCAGTTGAATTACATCACGGATAAATTTGTCCCAACAATTTTAAGTCTAGGAATGTGGTGAGAACAAAGCATTGCATTCTCTTGTGCTGCTTTCCCAGCTTTGAGTGCATAGCTTTCCAGTAAAAACAAGGAGGCTTGGACATGTGACAGCTGCAAACTAGATTTACCTATGTCGGTTTTAAAAAATAAATTGGTTTCTATTCAGACTTTGAAGAAAAAGATGCCATGAGCAGTCTTTTACCTATAATTAATTGGTTAATGAATCACTCCGTATTACAGACGTCAACCAAATTGCATTTACAAGTGAAATGTACAGGTGTACAAATGTAATTGTACTCCTCCTCCTCCATACAGTGATTCTGTTTTGTAGACACACTACCAATGGGTTTGTGTGATGGCAAAATGTGTAAAATGGCATAAAAAACACTAGGTTTAATATCGGCTATAGAAGTATTAGTTCATGTTTCTTCCCTGTTGTTGTTGTTGTTGTTGTTGTTGTTGTTGTTGTTGTTGTGTGCCTTCAAGTCATTTCCAACTTATAGCAACCCTAAGGCTAACTTATCATGAGATTTTCTGGGGCTGAGAGCATGTGATATGCCCAAGGTGAACTAGTAGGTTTTCATGGCTGAGCAGGAAATTGAAGCCTGATCTCCAGGACTGTAGTCCAACATTCAAGCCAATGCACCACATTGACTTTCAAAAGAAGTCTGTATTTAGAACCACCCATGGAAGATGTTGTTTTGTGCCTTCAAGTTTTTTCTGAGCTGTGGTGACCCTAAAGCAAACCTATCATGGTGTCCTATCTCAGTCAGAGAGGCACAGGTGATAACTCAAACTGAATAGCTCCCAGCTCATTACTTACTTTTACTTTTATTTAGTAAGCACCAGGTCATAAATAAAGTCCAATAGAATTCTAAGGCAAGCAAGTCCAGAGTCAGTCAGGGTAATCCAGAGTCAGGCACGGAGTTCAGCAAGATATCCAGCAGGCAGCCAGGTCAGATAAGCTGTGGCAACTCCTGGAGGTGAAAGGTGGCACCCATATAGGTCAGTAGCCTAATGCAGCTGTTGCCTGAGTAATTTTTGCCAGCTATAAATCCTCTGAGATTGGCACAGGATCTCTCTTTGCTGTCTGCACTCGACAAAGGTGGGTACTGGTAAGTTATCTTCTGTGTCTGAAGGGGCAGGACTCTCTGCTGGAGCTGGCACCACCCCTGTTCTGCTTGTGGCACTGTAACCTCCTCGTGACATGAGGTCCTGGTGTGTTTCTGTTTCTACCTCTAGCATGTCCTCTGTTTCAGACTCTTGAGTCAGAGTCCATGTTCTGGAAGTAGGGCATGACACATGGTTTTTTGGGGGGACTGAGAGTATGTGATGCACCCGAAGTCATCCAGTGGGTTTCCATGGCCATGTATGGAATCAAACCTTCATCTCCAGGGCTGTAGTCTAATGCTCAAACCACTACACCATGCTGGCTCCTCACTTGCTTTCTTCCTTAGGTCTCTCCAGTGCCACAGAATCCTACTCTTATTTCTGTCAGGTCTGACAGTTTTGTGCCAGGCAGGCAGAGGTGGGGAGCAGATCAGTACTATTCTGTAAGCAGAGCAAGGCAACCTGAAAGCAGTTGATTCTATACCCACTAAGCTTTAGGTTAATAAAAGTAAGAAGCCAAGCCCCAGGGGGACCCCTTTATGCAGGTGTGGACACATTTCAGCACAAATTTATTTTACCATGGAGAAGGTTGAGTTCCTCTCAGGTACTCTTCCTCCCCCCCCCAGCAGATGTAATGCAAGAACTATGAAAGTAAACATGTAGCCCTTTCTCCAACAAAAGGCAAGTGGAAATACAGGTAGATTTAATACAAGGTCAAGGAAACAAAGGGGAAAATAGCATTTGGGTAAAAAGATGAATGACTACCTATGTAATATTTTCAGTCATTTAAAGGTGCCATTATGTACAAACAAACTGCATATTGTATTCGCTGTGTTTTAAAGTGTGTATGTGTGTGTGCATGCATGGATGTGTATGCAGTTATATCGAAGGAGAGGTCAATGATATGATACACATGGAAGCATTAAAGCTTGTAGTGTGTATGAGACTGCCTGCATGAATCTTCATGCAAAAAAATTGGGAAATCATGGTTGGAAGTACTGGACAGTACCATAGGAAGCTACTGGATCAATTTGGTACATTACGAACTCCATTGGCTGGGCACTGAAAGTTCCCGGCACTTCACAGAATCAGTTGCTTAATGAGCAGTTTGTATTCTGTTGGCTTCCTTGTAAATCAAGTGTTGCTGCTTTTAAATCATTTGTGCCTTTCTTTTTGTCTAAATTTATTAGGGTAGACAAACTTTCTTTGAGTTACTCATTATTGTTGCTCCCTGCCACAATGTACAAAGAGGAAAGCTGTCATTACAGAGGAGTCTGTGAATCAGAACTGTAGGGCATGTCATTGTCACATCGGTTTCTTCTGCTATGCCTCAGAAGAGTTTGCCAGAGCTCCCCATTAACTCTCCTTATTTTTGGATGGAAACTTGACTGTCATTTCTACTTAACTGCACCCATTCCTAACCTCTAACGATGTGCATGTTTTGTTTTTGGAACGTGCATTGTGTTGAGAAGCATTTTAACAAGATATAAAATGTTGGTGTATTTATTGCAACAAATTGAGGAATTTAACCCTGTTTCCAACAGATTCACTGGTAACACAGCTGTCCCGATGGAAGCGTACTTTCTCTCCTTGGCTTTTTTCCCCGTTGTCATATATGTAGTCCCTCTCACACAATGTCTTTTCACTTCATCACTTTTCTACATAACATTTATGTTTGTATATAGCATTTTGGCCATTTTTCTCTCTTGAGTCACCCTTTCATCATTCAATTTAAATAACATGCATTCTCTCAAATGTTTGAAAAGCTCTTTTCACATCTGTAAGCTTCCTTTCTTCCAGAAACATAACAAAAACTCTTAATGAGTACTAGACTTTATTTTAGGTTTTAAGTCATAGTTGAACACAAGCAGCATTTTCTCCATAGATTGAAGGTACAACACTGAAAGAGAAGCTACTCTTATTTCAACTTGAAAAAAAAAGCTGGAGGACAAAGAAACCCAACCTTGAATTTCCAATTAGGAAAGGGGCTGTTTCTGTTGTCTGAGGTGTCTGTTTGACAAGCAGTCATGTGGAAGTAGTACAGTGTGTAAGCTCCTCGTGTACACAGAAGTAGTCATGATCCAAACTGTGGGATAAGTAATTAAAATAATTAGAAATAAAGAAGCTTTGTCAGGGTCCACATTCTTTTCACCAAGGCAGCTAAGGCCAAGTATGATTTTTAGAGTGGGCCAAAATCACGCAGTTTTAAATGTAATTTTAAAATGTCTTTAACATTCAGATTGAGAAACCATAAGTTTGAACATGTTGGTGTTTCCCATCCCCTGTGGATTTGTGCTTCCCCACATGCCTGACTGAGATAGGCTGTTCATTTTGCTCAGTTTGCAGTCTGCACTGAACACTGCTTGTCCTGCTTTTTTCATAGATATAAGAGGTTGCATTCTACTTAAACCATAAGCCAGCCTTGGGCTGTATTATTTGCCCTATCTGGCTTTCCAAGATCTGAGGCAAGTATATCTCAATTTTGTTAGGACCCCAAGATATTGACCATGACATTATACGCACAGAGCAAAGATTGCGAGCAATGGCCAGGCTGGTAAATAAATGGCTTTGGTCTAACATACATGAAGGGCACTAAGTTAGAGAAGCCTGCAGTACAACATCTAAGCAGCATAAGAGGCTGCTGTCTGGATGTTTCGATTGATCAGGGATAGGCAACTACAGCAGGTCTGAGAAACAGTTTTCTCAAAAGCAACCATTTTTAAGTTAAACAGTGTGGGCTGTGAAACATATTTTAGAGGTAAATTGCCACTCATGAAAAACTGTTCATCTTTCTTTCTTTCTTTCTTTCTTTCTTTCTTTCTTTCTTTCTTTCTTTGAATTGTGGTTCAAGGAATCTGAAGAGCCGGGGCAACAAAAGCAGCTTGGAGACTACACGTGGCTCCAAAGCTGAACTTCACTACTCTTATGGTAAATGGTTTGAATTTAATCTTGGGCCCTGTCATAGCTCTTCTGTTTACTGAATATACATATTGAATGCAATACACCAAGAAAAATAATTTGTCAGAAAGACATTTTAAAAGTAGACCCATGATCCTAAAGCCTAGACAGATTTCTAGCTCTCTTCTGACATTCAACTGAATGTGTGGAGGGCATGCATGTAAGACCCAGCCCCAAACATCAGGAAGCATTAGAGGCTTTTGTGCATTGAGTATGAAGGTCTCCAGAACCCCGCCTTACCAGGGTTCCAAGTTACAAAGATTGCTGGAGATGTTTGTACTCAGTTTGTGAAGCTGCTGGGTGAATGGGAATGTTTGGAGAGTGGGGATTACATACGTGCTTACATCCTCACCAACATTTAGCTTTCCATGCATTCAGGGCTAGAATGTGGGTTTGTTTGGGTTAATGTGTAGAGATCTGGTTCCTCATCTTAGAAAAGATAATGTAGACTAGAACTTGGAGATTCCTTAGTCCCCACTGTCTCAAATACATCTTGGATACCAATTTAAGTAGATCTAATTCACAGCCATTAAACATACCCATGTTAAGTCCCACACAACCTCCAGGCTACTTTAGAAAGCCAAGAACAGTTTGGGGAAGTGAGGGTAAAAATTAAACTGATTAAATAAATAAATAACCATTCTCAATCCATTCACTTCCTGTCAAAAAAGTGCAAATTGCACTAGTACTTTCATTTGAGCACTATGATTTAATAAAATTTTGGAGGTCGCAGTGGCTTTTGCATTTTGTCACTATGAGCATTTAGACTTCACTTAAGTCATTTCACTTAGTTTCTCACTTCTATCTGAACGCTAGAAAAGATCTTCTTAATCTCCACAGAGGGTAGAAAAATTGTATTATAGCTATTTATTATAACCTCTTGAGGGAAGCAATGTTGTCCTTCCCAGACTGCTCTACCAGGAAGGATGGGCATCTTGAAATTCTTCTTTTCTGGGAATGAGGTGGAGGATGGCTTTCTTTTCCTTCTTCAGTCTGAGGATAATATTGAGAAGGACTGTATGTCACTCACTAAAATAGGCAAATCAAAACAAGAGACTCTAACTAACTAAGGACATGCATGGGCTTGGATTTTTAGAGTAAATTAAACTGTTTACATATTTGATTTTTGACTCTTGGTTTGAGGTCGAGGGATGACGTTCACATCTCCTTCTATTTTTACTTTCCTTTCTCAACTAATTATTTTATGCTGAATACCATGACATTTCTAAATGTCAAAACTAATTTGCTCTGTTAACTTTGTTCTTTGTGTTGGACATAATTAGGCAGATTGTGTCTCATGATAAATGAAATGTAGAGATCTGAATCTTATCAGTACGTGGAAAGGCTGCTAATACTACGTTTAGATACAATTGTAATTGTGAGAGAAGACAGATAAATTTCTAGTTTAATGGTGATCAAGAATAGTTGATCTGTTTTTAAATTTAGAATGTACACAATTCTGAATACTTGCCAGTATAGCTGAGGTTTCTTATTTTTAATTCTTCAGAATTAGTACTGCACAGCACTGTAGACTTTTTATTATATCTATATATCATTGTTATAGGTAGGAGAACAAGAAAACTATTAAGTTTAATTATCCACTGTCATTTTTCAAGAATGCGTCATTTAAAGCAAGTCTAAGAGAGGGAGAGTACTGTACAAACAAGGGCAACAGGATGACAGCATGCTTAACATTTAGAATTATGTAAAGAAAAGGCAAGAAGTAAAAAAAAAAAAGTAGTAGTTTTGCCCAATTGAGGAGACCAGAAAGGAGAAAAAAACTTATA
>CAOLHI010005560.1:0-63137 GCA_948474755.1 Ctenosaura bakeri
TTCTACCAGGTATACTGGCTATAAAGAGCAAGGCTTTCCATGTGGTAGCACCTGCTTTATGGAAATCTTGGTACTTCTTTGTTGGCATTGAGATCTTTGGTTAGAATAATGCTCGATTGAACTCTTCAGCTCTGCAGACTTTGTACATTGAGGTGGGGCAGCACTACTGCAGAGCATGGGATAATGGGGGGGGGCAGGTGGATTTCTGAAATGTTCATCTAACCTTGAATAAGGTTCCTTCTTTCTTTCTTTCTTTCTTTCTTTCTTTCTTTCTTTCTTTCTTTCTTTCTCCATGAATTTTGCTGTGTCTTGACTGATGTCATGCCCAGTGGCACTTCTTGGGGAAAAAAAGATAGCTTGGACCAGGATTAGAGATGAGATTGAGCCACATGAACAATAGAGGCATGGCTGTGAATTGAAGGGTTACAGAAATTGTATAGTTGTGCCCCTTCTCTGTGCCACTCATGTCTACTCCTAACTCTGCGTGTTTCAGCTGTTCTGCTGGCACATCTTTGCTAGCAAAACAGCTGCACCAATGATGAGTTGGGGGGATATATTTGAAGTGTCCTATTGGTATATTTTTGCAGTGATAGTGTTTCAGATAAGAGCCAACTTGGTATAATGGTTTGAATGTTGGACTAAGACTCTCTGAGACCACGGTTTGAGTTCCTGCTCAGTCATGGAAACCCTCTGGGTGATCTTGGGTGAGACATACTCTTTCAAGCCTTATTGGAAGGAAATGGCAAGTCTCTTTTTGAGTAAGCCTTGCCAAGAAAACCTTTGGATAGGGTTACCATAAGCTGAAGTTGACTTTCCCATAACAACAGTAACAAGAATAGAAATTTTGGGCAATACACAGACATAGTAAGACTTCTGTCAAATTCTATTTCCCCTCACCTGGTAGATCTTGTATTTATGGCTATGTCTTGAATTAAGAAGCCACTGTTTCAAAACCTAAGAGGAGCATCTCCTTCACTTTGAAGGGCATGTTGCAAACAAACAACTGTACAAGGTAGGAAAAGCAAAAATATATGAGGAAGAATAGATTATCCATATGAAACTAGACTACTAGAAGGTGTATGCATTAGCTTAGGTTTTGTGCCAAAACTAAACATTGTCCCTTAGGAAGATAAAAATTTCAGTTGAACCTCAAAGCCTTTTTGTTTCTCATTTTATGGCCAACTATGTCTTTACAAATTACAGCTTGTGTTCCATTTGCCAGTACAGAAATCTTTCCAGGCAATTCTCTTTTATGTACATTTTAAATATAGCGCTAGAGACAACTGGAAAGGGATATATTGCTTTGAAAAATAAATCATTCCCTCATCACCATTTCTGTTCCGTTGCCTCCATGAACATACCTTTTCATTTTACCTTCTATTCAATATGCATATCAAATATTATACCAAGGAAAACCTGGGGGTTGTTTTTCTCCACTTTCCTAGTCATGGATCCCATTTAAGCTACTGTCCCATGCAGTCTGACATGCAAGTACAGTTTATTGAACTTGATGAGTTTTCTAAGTAAATACATGTAGGTCTTGACTATTAAATATTCAACAGCTCACACAATCCAGCAATTTTTTTTTACTATCACCTGATCTGTCCTGGGCCATGAGGACATTCCAAATCCAGCAAAGTATCTGTTTATTAGTTGCATAAGCTCTGTAGGATGGTAAATAAGGGTAGGCTTAAAGAATGTAAATCTGGATATACTGTATTGTAATTAAAAAGGAAATTAAAAAGGAATCAAGGGCCCTTTCCACATGAGGCAAGTGAATCTCTCCGTGCTGTTATTTACTGGTTCTTTTTGGCTCGAAGCAACGCGGGCTGTCCCTTAAGCCCTTCTGCAGGGCTCCTCTCTTTGTTCCAGGGCGATGCGGAGCAGTGCGAGGTCTTTAGATCCACACTGGTGAGGCTTACAAAGTGGCGGCTTCCAGTTGTTTGTGGGTCCGGACCAACTGCTGAAGCTGGCCACGCCCACAGTCCACCCTCTGCTGATTGCAGGTTCGCATTGGTGTGAATCTGCGCATCTGCACAACTGAGCAGGAATGAAATGGTGTGCTCCGGAAAATTGAGAGACCGTTTTTTCCCGGTCTTCACTTAGTGCGCTGGAGGACCACTTGGGGGCATTTTGGATCAGACTTAGGTGTGGAACTAAGGTAAATAGTCCGAACCTAGTCCGATCCAAGGTGCGGACAACCTCCATGACAGGACGTCTTGGCCCTTCTTAACTTCCTCGTGCAGAAAGGGCCATCTTCCAATGTGATATATGCCATTCTCTCTCAACAATGCCCTTTAGTACTCTAGATTGGGCTAACAGACCAGTCTCTGCACCAGAAGATAAATGGAATAAACCAGATATTAGGAATGGGAATACATAAAAATCTTTTGCAGAACATCTCAAACCAGAACAGTAGTCCACAAACAAACAAATAAACAAAATAAAACTACAGAGGAAGACTGGAAAGAGAAACCACAGAATTGGAATATACCCACACACTCCAGTCTATTGACAGTGGGTTGAACATAGAGAAAATGGTTTCGTGGCACACTACACATATTATAACACTAGTTACCACTCCAGCCTCATGAAGGCTCTCTTGGCCAGTTTATCGCATCTCCTTTCTGGTTCCCAGCAAACATCAAACTACATTCCAGTAACTCTCTCCACCATTCATATGGCTATCTACTCACCTTAGGCAACATCTTTCTTTTTGTCTTTGTCCCCCAATGGACATTGTTAAAACTGAACTTGTCACCTCATCACCATACCCACAAGTTTTGCATTTCTAGTGCTATTGACACATACTACCTACTTATTCATGGCTATAAAGGTCTGTTCCTAGGCACTACATGCCACACATCTGATGAAGTAGACTTAGGTCTATAAAAGCTTATGTTACCAACTTCTTTCTCTCAGTTAGCCTCAAAGATGCTACAAGATCCCTTTACAAGCTGATTTTGAGTAACTCATCTCCATTAAGAAAAATCTTGTTGTTGTAAACTACCATCAAGTCAACTTATGGTGAGCCTATGAGTGAGAGACTCACCCCATTAAAAGGCAATATAAAATAGCATGTAGTTGTTCCTGAAGCAAATTAAGCTGAAAGGAAAGGGAGTACCTTTTACTACTTTCTCAAGCTACAGCCATTATGTTCAGGCTCTTAGGCTCATGAAGATCTTTTAATTTTTTTCTCTCTGAAGGGTGGAAAAAAGCACATTGTCAACTTTGAGTTTAAACAATTTCTCCATATAGTTGTTTCAAAGAAGAAGAAAAAAGCAAAACTTTGTTTTTATTTATTTATATTTGGTCTTGATAGACTGGACACTTTTTTAAAGGCATAACTGTAGGCAACAGATGAGGAGAGATTTCTTTCACATTGGAGTGGGGAAAATGTGGCCCACGGGCCTCATGCATCCCTCAGACTCCCCCAAGGTCAATTTAAAAAAGTTTGTGCAAACTTGCACAATAAAAAGCAATATAAATTGTACATAGTTATTCCAGAAGCAAAGGAAGCTGAGAAGAAAGGAATTATCATGTGTTACTAGTTCATTTTTATCACCAAAATCCCTTCTGGCCTGTGGGTAGGGCATTTCCACCATGTTTAGAGGCACTTTGGGCCCTCCAGATTTTTTTTTAAATATATTTTTCCCAATTTCTTTGACCTCAAATGGGGACATAGGGATATTTCTACCACAGTCCCCTCCACCGCCCATGGAGCCAATTTAATCCCAGAAAAAGGCCTTTTTGAAACAAGCAGTAAACAGGAAATGAATTCCACTTACTTCCTGTTGATAAAAATGGCCCAATGAGGCTTAAAAAGATTAAAATACCCCCAGTATCTATTTTCTTCCTTTTCATTTGTAAATACTGTAGCCGTTGCCCAATCTATGATTAAAATTAGGAATATATACAAGGGAGGCATTTTACTTTGTATACTTAGAGGATGTTCTCACAGTTAACATCTGTCAACGAAATATCATATTTTCCTTTTCTTTGTGACCATATTGACTTTCATAGCAATTCAGATAAGAGAGCAGTTTGATTTCTTTGTGACCACTAATTCCAGTTGTCTTTGAATCCTCTCATTTTGATAAGTTATTTTTAACTGAAAATGGTGTAATGGTCTTTGGGGGGATAAAGAAACATCTTTGTGGATTCTTTTTCGTTTAAAAAGTCACAAATGAATAGTGTCATTGTCACTGATGTTTTCTGAGTTCCATATGGAAGAACTGGAAATGGTGAGTGGAGAAGAAAAACAGGCCTTTCTTTATTGAAAAGCCAGGACAATCAATTAAGAATTGTTGTTTTGTGTACCTTCAAGCAGTTTCTGAGTTAAGGCAACTATAAGGCAAACCTATCATGGGGTTTTCTGGGCAAGATAGGTTCAGAGAAAGTTTGCCATTGCCTTTCTCTGAGGTTGAGAGAGTATGATGTGCACAAGGTCACGAAGTGAGTTTCTATTGCTGAATGGGATTTAAACTTGGTCTCCCAGAGTCCTAGTAAAATACTCAAACCACTACAGCACACAACCAACACTAGTCAACAATATAGAAACACTATTATATGGAGATTAAATGTCTCTTTCAGTCAGTGGTTAGTTCACAGTGCATACTTGCTAACATGGAGAACACAATGTATTTAATCGTGCATATTAAAAAGAAGCAGGAACAATATCTCATTAATGGTAAGGAACCTTTGCCCCTCCAGATTCTTCAGCTTCTACAGTCTCTTACTGGTTGGGGTTGATGATAGTTGAGATCTACAACATGTGGATTGCCCAAAGTTCTACAACCTTGGTTCATTTTAATAATTTTCACACAAGGAAGACCAAGGAGAAGAATAAACTACATCCCACCTCAGGTTTAATGTTGAACGATCAATAGTCTAAGTGTTACTTCTCCTCAATTTAATTGATGACAGATTCATTCTCATTTTTGAGGCATTTCTCCCAAGTTACTTCTTAATGAAATGTGCAAAAAAGTGAATTGTGAAAAGATGCTGCTTTACTCAGTAATTCAAAAAACTATATCTGTTCGGGGATGTAGGTAAGTGCACAGGCCTCAACACCACAGTCTTCCCGTGTTTAACTTAAGAATGTGAAGAGAGATTGTAACCACATTTAGGCCATTTCTGCACCTTAGCCATCTCCATTGTTGTCCCATCACGATCCCAGCAGTGCCACTGCTGGGATGGGAGTGTGATGCAAATACTCCCCTCCGTACCTGACCAGCTACCTGAGGAAGGGTAGCATGAGCGACATGTGCCTTCCTTCTGAAGTGCAGCCAGCCACTTCCAGTGCTGCAATGGGGAAAGAGGCACCTAAATCATGCTTCCTCACTTTCCATATGGCTGCCGGTGATAGGAGTGTCACGCGAGCAGGGGCCATTACTGGACTTTTTTTGGTAATGGAATATCCTGTGATCGTGACAGGTGGGGACGCATTGCCAGAGGAACTGCAATGATGTTGTGCAAAACCACACATAGGGCCTTTTCGCATGCCATTTCTCATGTGAAAAAGCCTCCAGAGCATTGTGTGATTGTGAGGACTCGTCCATATGATGTCCTCACAATCGCATGATACTGCTGGGGCCAGCAGGCACCAACTGCACAATATATAATTTTCGGCTTCTTACCGAAAATGATGCGTGATCCTGCGTTGCTCCAGCCCCCCCCCCACACTTACCGTCTGCACAGAGCCTCTGGAGACATGGTCCTCATGCTTCCTCCCCCAATGTAGCCTGGGAGAGTACCCGGCTGCGCCAAGAAAGGAAGAGGCGGAGCCCTCACGCTGCCTGCTGGCCAGCTGGCAGCTGCTGCAGAGACAGAGCAGAGGGTAAGTGAGAGCCTCTTGGAAGAGGCTGCTTGCGTGATCCCTGCGCGCCCACATCAGAAGCAGGTAAGCTGCAGAAAGGGCCTTAGTCAAGTCTAGATACCATTTCTACCTTAGATAGTCTAATTCAACACGTGGAGGCCATGTTGGAGCTGGCAGGGCCTATGTGCCCATGGTGTCTCTATGTTCCTCCAGAGTTGGCAAATATCTGGGAAGGGGTTGGATTCACTTCCCAGAATTCCTGAGATAGCATGTCCATGCTAAAAAAGTAATTTTTCCAAACCCTACTCCAAACTTAGACTTTTGAACTCTCATTCTCAGAGAATGAACCATCTTTTGGATACTTAAATAAGGATTGTGATGTGCTCAAATCTGAAAAAAACAAAGAGAGTTGGAAAGGCAATGCTAGAGAGATTATTATGCTATTGGCATATATTTGTACATTGGGTGCAGTTACCTTTTCAAGCTGTTGTCTGGGAACAACAGTCACAGACTAACCTAGCTACACAGTCCTCACACTGGGCTAGTAATATTATTAGGTTACATCTACAAAGCCAAAACCATATGACTTTATTCAGTACACTCATTTCTATTATGAGATTAATTGTGCAAAATGGAAGGAAATATAGTGCAGCCTCTGCTGATGTCACATACATGAATGCGAGATCATGCAAAGTCTCGTGTCTCATTATTGTCAATGGCCATGCAGGGCACGTGCATGTTGTGTCCATTGATGATTATGGGATGGAGTATTTGCATGTTTTGTTTTACACAAGGGTTCCTGGAATGGAATCCCCACATATATGTAAGGCGCACTGTACAAATAAATAAGTATAATAATAAAAAATTCAAATATAATAAAGGTTCATATGGTGGCCATATCATGAGACATGACACTCTGTAGAATGCAATGAATATTCTTTTAATTGCGATTCTGTAAGCCAATCAGAGTAAATGGAGAAACACTGCATTTCTTGTCCTAATAGCTTTATATGAAAGCCCCAGAATAAAAGTTAAAACCCCTCAAATATACATTACTTAAAGTAGGTATGACTAGAACAATAAAATCAACTACTTTGTGTGTGTATGTGTGTGTGTGAGAGCATTCAAGTTGCCTGTTGAGTTACGGTGACCCCATGTATATCATAGGATTTTCTTAGGCAAGGAATACTCAGAGGTGGTTTAGCTAGTTCCTTCCTCTAAAATACAGCCTAGAGCAAAAATATTGTTCTACTCTTAAGAAATTTTCCCCCTCTAAAATTTATGTTTTTAGCTGGTCTGTAATACCAAGGATAGGGCCAGCTACATGAAGAGAATATAGGAACATAATCTTGATCTCCCCATAAACATTCCTCTGTTTTACTGGCATGGCCAGCCTTGATGTGTTTAGTGTTATACTGATGGATTAAACCACAACATCAGATAATTGAAACCATTCCCAACATATCTGGAAAATCCAAACAGCCATGTTTCCCTCAACTAATATAAAATATGCTTCTGCAGCAGTGAATGAATAGAGCAGCATAAATTTATGTGAATTTGGGGGGGAAATCATACACAGAGAGACACATGCACACATAAGATTTTACAGCATGCAATTACATAGTTTGAAATAAAAATTCCATGAGAAAACCGGAAGTATCTCCAGCACTTTTTGCATGGCTCCTGCTGAAATATTTTCACAATGCAGTTACAGTAATTTTTGTCATGGTTTTATTCTGCCCTTCAAACAGATGTCTCTTGAAGACTCCTGAAAAATCTAATATTTTTATCTAAGGAAGCTTCACAGCTGGAAAGTGTAAATCTTTTACACTTTGTTGTCATGAGAAATTGGCCTTATCCGTGTGGTCTACAAACCACACCTGTGATCACTTTCTCTCTCAAACTCCCTCTCCCACTTCCCCCACCAAAGTGTTAACAGGTTTTCCAAATAGTACTAGGGAACATTCAAAATTCTTGATATGCAGGGCTGACAATCAAGAAGCGGCTATTAACAAGTCTGTTGTTGTTATTGTATGACTTCATACTGTTTCTGACTTATAGCAACTCTAGGGCAAACTTATCACAGGGTTTTCTTGGCAAGATTTGTTCAGAAGGGGCTTGGCATTGCCTTCCTCTAAGGCTGAGAGAGTGTGACTTGACCAAAGTCACCTGACATTTCAATGGCTAAGAAGGGATTTGAACCCTGTTCTCAAGTTGTAGTCCTGTGCTCAAAACACTATGCCACACTGGCTGTATCTGACTATCAAATGAGAGGGCTTATTTCAATTGACTTAGTTGCGTGTTTTTCTTTATAACTAACATACTGTCCATATTCATAAATTAAATGATGCACACATTTCTGTCCATCTCCAAAATACAGGATTTGGGGGCACCTTGTTCTGTCTATATAAAAGGAAAATCTTTCCAACTCTCAAATAGGGGACATTCCTCATAATAAAGAACGCCTACCAGTTGTATAAGGAATAAGCTTTCAAGCCCTCACATAAGGGACATATCTTAAAAGGGGCACTTGGCAACCCTACCTTATCCAAAGGAAGAGGTAAGAGCTGTCTCAGAAAACTTTGTGACAACTTTCACTGTAGAAGACATAGAGCTTGAAAGTATCATCTTACCCTGGAGACTAGTTGCTTTTTGTAGCAAAGAGTTGGGATGCAGTTAATTTTAAAAATTCATGTAATTAAATTGTGGTGTTGTATACCTTCAAGTCACTTTTGACTTATGGAGATCCTAAGGTGAACATGGGGTTTTCTGGGTCTGAGAGTGTGTGATGCGGCCAAGGTCACCCAGTAGGTTTCTGTGGCTGAACGAGGAATTGAACCCTGGTCTTCAGGGTTGTAGACCAATGCTCAAACAACTGCACCACACTTTTAAGTTACATGTCTGTGATTCACCAATTTTCAGTGTAATACAAGGTTTCTTTCTTCTAGACGTTATCGGATATATTCTGACTCAGTCTGAGCAATGGGAGAAGGGAGGAGGAAAATTCACATGGGTGGCTACTTGTGTGACCCCTCTTTGTGGGGTGCTATCTGGCTACTAAAAAGCGGAACCTTAATTTCAAAATCATTACATTGTAAAATAATTTTGTACTTCTCTAGCAATGATACAATAATTATTAAGTCCTTAGTGTCTTCACAGTTAGGTCTTTCTAAAATGCAAGTTAACAAATCTCCCAAAACAATGTTTTCAATTATAAATAGGAAAATGTTGAATATTCTTTGACAAAATCTGCATTCTAGGTTTCAACCCAGGCAAGGGTACAGGGGGGAAAAAAACCTGTTTGGCTTTTTTCTTATTTAATCCACTAGGTGGCATCATATCATGACTTATTTTCTGTCAAAATTTAGGCACTAAAGCACAGAGTTTCTCATATTGAGATAAATATGGTAGCCTCTCAATGCAGTAAAGTTGGTGATATTATTTGGAAAGGCACACACAGACATACACAGAGCTACTTGTATTTGCCATTATATGATGGTACAAATATCTGTTCTTGTTGCAGGGATTCAAACAAGGAAGAATTACATGGTTTACTATAAATACATAGTTTTATACTCACATATAAGCTGGTCATGATTAGTTCTGTGGATTTTGTTAAGCTGAATTGCAGCTACATAGACTAACACACTGAGTATGTCATCCTAACAGGATTCACTTTTGGAATCTAAATGCTACATTAGGTTACAAATAATACCATGCCAAACTCCATAAGGCTGCAGTCCTGCCTCTTCTTATCTGGGAGTAAGCCCCATCAATCTCAATGTGAGGCTTACCTCTTAGGAAACATGCCAAGGTCTGCCATATAAAGCTTAAATTCTTTCCCCACTTTCCTGGGAGCAAGCTCCTCTGAACAATATGGGAATAATGTTTGAGTACGTATGCATAGAACTGCACTGTCAATAAATTAGTAGGCAGTGAGATAAGTAAGAATTTGATAGATCTGCTATAAAAGAGAAAAAAAGACATTTTCTCTTTTCTATTGTCTAGATGAAAATAAATACTAGACTCAGAATCATCTGTTCCCTACTATTTCTGATTTCTATGTATGGTTGTGAAAGCTGGATAGTGAAAAAAGGTGACAGGAAGAAAATCAACTCATTTGAAACCTGTGGCTGGGGGAGAGTTCTGCAGATACCACAGACTACCAAAGAGACAAATGAATAAGTCTTAGAACAAATCAGGCCTGAACTCTCAGTAGAAGCCAAGATGACTAAACTGAGGCTATTATATTTGGAACTCTCTTACATGTTAATTGAACATATCATGAGATGTCATAATTCATTGGAAAATGCAATAAAACTTGATAAAGTGGAAGGTGATAGGAAAAGATGAAAACTATGTCAAAACGTGGAGATCTGGGCCGGCCAAGGCTGTGGCAGATCAGGCCTGCTTTAAATTCTCTCTTCCTAGAGAAGCAGCACCCTTTTATATATTTACTACCCCCTGGCTCCCTCTCCACACTTAATTACCCTTTTGCTTTCTCTAGGACAACCACCCCTTGTGGATATAGGTCAAAGCATTTTCGGGTTTATCCCAATGAATGTATCACTTGTGGTAGCATGTGTAACTGAGCTCAAATTAAAGAGACACAGTATGGAGGCTGCTCTTAACAAATAGAATAAAATCATTATTTAAAAAAAATCTTACAAGGAAAAGATATTGGTAAATCAATATTTTCAATATCAAAGACCTTCCAGCTCTTAATAGGCAAACACTTTCCCAGCTATCATTCTCTCTCTCTGAAGGACCTCTTTCTCCTTTCAAACTTACAGAAGGAACTCCTTTTCAAACTCTGTTTCTGTTGTTTTTCTGTTCGGCTGACTCACCCACTGAACCCCTCCCTCTGGCTAACCTGGGTTCGTTAGTCAGTGAACCAATCAAATTAAATCCCTCTCTGTTGCTAGGGTCATTCTGCTGGCTACACTTCCTAGGGTTCGTCACAGACTGCATTACAGATGGATTGATTCACTTATGGAAGCTATGGTCCTGACTTTGCAGGAGAGCAGCTGATGACTAGGGTTCTTGGAGCTCTCTCATCCATAGAGTCAATGTAAGTTGAAATTGACTTGATGGCAAAGAACAACAGCAACAACAAAAACAAACGGGGATTTACAGAGCAAGCATGTTCTAAAAAGATGCCTCAAGTTCTGTAGTGAGAATTTATAGAACTGTTCACTGTAGACAATAGAGATTTGGAACTGGTGTATTTATATGTGATCTTTGGAAGAAGATCTACAGTAGCACAGATTGAAAATTTCATCCTTACTTGGGGCTGCAGTTTAGGTATAATGGCAAGCTATGTATTGATCAACTGAGAAATTTATCTAATGAACTGAAAGCATGGAACAAAGGGAAAGAGCATCTGAGAACAGGTGTTATGCTGAAGGATGCCAGAGAACACATACTGCTGGCTTTCATACTACTTAACAATGTCCTTTCCATTTCTAATGACAAACTATGAAAAAAGATCAGTGAATCAATGGAAGGTATTGAGTGGACACCTCTATGGTTGTGCCCATCCCGTGAGTTATCTGTCCTCTGCAGTACTCCTAACATTTATTGAAACGTATGACATATCTTCCAACATTTCACAGGTGAAAATGGAACATCTGTGGCCAAGCAACATCAGAGTATGGTAAAAGTTATTAATGAGGAAGAACATACAAACTAGGAGAGGCTGCAGCAATTTGCTTTTGCCTGAAGGTACTGGGAAGTGCAAGATTCCACCTCTTGTCTTCTCCCCTTCCTGGATCAATTGTGTGCAAACTGCTTTTGCAGTGTGAACTCAGTTTGTAGCAATTGAAATAAACTGAGTACAAAGGGAAAAGGCAGGAAGAAGAGAGAGAAACTGGGTCATTTTAAAAGCAGCTGAAAAAAATGGGATGACAGAGGATTACTTGGAACTACCCTGGCTAAATAGGACAGTTGGAAGGCATGGTATCTTTTCATCTTGGTTTGTCTCCAGCCACAGGCTGTTTGGAACTCTCTTACATGTTGA
Source organism: Ctenosaura bakeri (assembly GCA_948474755.1). NCBI lineage: Eukaryota > Metazoa > Chordata > Lepidosauria > Squamata > Iguanidae > Ctenosaura > Ctenosaura bakeri. The sequence goes on from CAOLHI010005560.1 coordinate 11,838, forward strand.
ATTATTAAATGACTATGATTTCTGTTAGAAGTTTTACTATAATGTGAGTTGTATAAACCAGAGGTTAATAACTGCATGCTACATGCAGCCCCTCAAGGCTGATTTTATGATGGTCAGCTCCTCCAGACTTTCCAGCCTACCCTCCTTTTCTGGCAAAAGAGTTGAATTGACTGTTTCTGAAGTTTCAGGGAGCAATAATTCATCTTTCAAATAGGTAGCAATGCCCTCCTGCATTGTTTAACATCAAGAAGTTACATGTTTTTCAAAATCCAGAAGTGTACTCAGGGTCAATTCTAGTTTGGTTTTGTTTTGTTTCACTTTTGAAGATTCCAGGGATAGAAAATTGACCTTCACATTCATTGTAGTTGCCCACCCCTGTTGTAAACAAGACCAGCATAGAAGCAGTAATAACCACTGCTATTCCCAGAGGAGAAAACCCATTGCCCTCCACATCCGTTCCCTCACCCCTAGAGATGGAAACTAGTTTGCAGGATTGCCAGGCTGTAAACATACTTGCTTCACACTGCACAAAGGAAATCTGTGTGATCTTAATTCCTCTCCCCTCCCTTTGAGGTCCTCAAAATCAGCTCTATCACAGAGGAGGAAAAACAAGGCCAATCTGCAAATAGTTCTTCGAAACGTGGCCTTTCCCATCTTGTTACAGAGTGAAATCGATAGGCAGCTGTGGATTTCTTGACCTGGATATGATATTGAAACTGTAATGTGAAATTAAAAAGGAAGAAGAAGAAGAAAGCTTTCCCTGATAAAATATTTTACCCCCATCAGATGCACTAGTTGGGAACAATATGAAGACTTGAAGGAGCTGTAAAGTACTGTACCATACTACAGAAGGCCAGGCTGAGAAAGGGCATGTGTTTCTCACATCACCACTTCTTAATCTTCCCATATTTTCACTGACTCACACATACATGCACAATCATTAATAAAATCTACTATATGGAAAGTGCAGCTTGGATGGATTACAGGAGGAAGTTAAACACAGAAGAATATCTTGGATATATATAAGCTTAAAACTTTGAATAAAGCTATAGTACTAGCGCTTTTGTACTTTTACAAAAAGTACTTTTTTAGTACTTTTGGTGTTCAATGGCTATATCTGTCCATCAAAGAGTTGTCATTATCCTCAGTGTGGTAGACACAATACAATCAATGTTGGTATCATAGTTAAGGATAGCACTCCTTCTAATATGATATCTAGTATATCCACTGACAACAGATACAATGGCTGAATCATATCTTGAATAGACCTGAAATGAAGAGGAGTTAAATTAACTTTGAGTTCCTTAATTCCTTTTCATATTGGTGGGTCTATTTGAAATATTACTAATCAAGAAATTTTGTAATGGTTAAAAGTGATAGAATGCTGGATTTTTTGTTCTGCACAATATCATCTTGCAGACATTGTTGTCTCTTATTGAAGCAAAGAACATGGCATCTGTGAAAGTTCTGTTAAAGTTTTATTATAAATTCAGGTGCTTTTCTCTCTGTACTTTAGGTGTGTCCATGCATGCCCACATGCACATAATTTTGCATAATGATGTAGCTACCAGGCAGTGGTGCACAAATACTACTGAGAAATGCCAGGATACTTCATCACTTCAACTTTGTTCCATCTTCTGGCTCAGGCAAAAAAAAATATTTCCTCATTAGCCATTTTGTATTGATACTTTTTTCAGTAAACCTTGAAATGTTTGTGACTGTTCCCAGACATCATCACAGCTCAGTGGAAGAGGTGAGGCCCACTTCATTGAGTTCTGATAACATTGGCCTCAATAACATCTCAGGCAACAGCTAAGAAGAACATGGACACTGGCAAATAACTGCATGACTGTATTTATCTCACCTTTGTATTTTGTATTTCTTTCCCATGATTTTTTTAAAACTATGAATGGGGATGGAGGCACTACTTTGCAGGCTCCTAAGTCAGATTTGTTATACAGTACTTTATGGAAACAGATCAACTGGAATTATGAGGAAGGGCAAGATTCCACCCTTCCTTTCTTCTCTTTCTGCTTAGTTTAGGGAACGAAAACTGATTTTGCACTTTGAAATCAGTTTGCAGCAGCTGATGTAAGTTGAAGACAAAGCGAGAGAAGAAGAAAAAAATTGGGACATTTTAAAAGCTCTTGAAAAAATGGGATGATAGAGAATTAATTGGGACTATCCTTGCCAAATTGGGACAGTTAGAGGTTATGGGGCTGCATGAGGCCTCCCAAGACTGTTTTTGTGACTGCTTACTGTACTTGCCCAGATTCCTTAGACTGCCTTTTTTCCATCCGAAAAAAGGCTGACATGCCTCATTGAGAAACCTCTAGTAGCAGAGATTTCGCTCTTTCAAAAAGTTGCAGGGCTCACCTGGACTTCTTAACCTTAAAAAGTGCTTGTTTTTCAAAACTAGAAGAAGGCTTCAGGCTACTTGTGGTTTCAGTTTTTCTTCAATTTTTGGCCATCTTTGGCAGGCTGTGTGCCCCCTGGAGAATTACATGGGAAGAAGTTGGCCCCTCCTGAGGTTGATCCGTGCATGAACATATTCCAAAATTCTTGGAGCTGCTGCTTCTGAAAATCCTCTTACAAAGTCTGGCCAATTTGAATTGATGCAACCAGGGCATAAATATTGGCAAAAAGTGTTTGTTTTTGAGGATGCCTTTATAGAATGTTCTGGGCACCTCTCCTTTCTTACTTCATTGAGGAGTTCCTTGGTCTGACAGCTTGTCTTCACCCTCTCCTCTCAAACCTATGATGACTTACATAATTGATCCTGTTCAAAAAGCTTGGTTTTAAAAAAACCAAGGCACTTGAAAAAGTAGCATTTAAAAAATCGTTAACCATCAGGAAGGCAGGACATACTTGAGACTCTTTGAAACACTTCCACTTCCATCCAGTCTCCAAAGAAAATCTGCTAATAGTCAAAGGATGGCATAAGAAACCAAACACAACCACGAAATTATACCCTTCAGACTGGAATGAAGGATGGATTATGTCTACTCTGCTTCCTACTCCCAAACTTATCCTTTTTTTTTAAACCAAATTTACAGAAAGGGAAATTCTCTGGCTGGTTCCCATCATGACATCACTGTTCATTTGATAGTGTTGTGGTCTGATTTGTCAAATTGGTCAAAGTTGCTACAATCATCACCTTTATTTCTGAATTAGTCTGAGGTCCTCCATTAAAAGTGGACATGGAAGGCACTAAGTGTGCTGTATGGTATGTTTTAGAGTAACAGTGGGCAAAGTATGGCCCTGGGGCTACCTGTGGCCTCTGAAAGTTGCTTTGGCAGCCCTTCATCTCTTCAGACTCTCAGAACCATCCCTTTTCTGTCCTCCCAAAAACTGGGCAAATTTCCTCTCCCAAAAGTGGCCAGGAGTAGCAATTCAACTTTTCAATAGCTCTTTTTTCAGTGTGTAACATAACAAAATACATTTTCCCCAGATATTTTGGTATTTTTGGGCAGACAGTGCAATTTTTAAATGGTCCAAGGGCAGAAAAGTGACCCCTACATCCAGAACATTTTCCTACCCTCTATTAGTGTCCCTGTCCTTCTAAAATTTATTAAATTGGGCAGAGCAATTGCTCAGTGGAAGCTTCAGCTGGAAGTATGCAAAGAATCAGAGTCAAGTCACTCAAATGTTCATGGCTGTTCTTTCTTGTATGCAGACCAGCTCTTGGGGGCATGATTGTGGGACAAATACTGTATAAACCATTGCAAATTAGTACTAGGTTGTGGTGCAGGAGGTCTCAGGTTCAGTTGCAAGCCTCTCTGGGTGAACTCATCTGTGAAGTTCAGTTTTGATGAATGTTCTAGGTTGTTTTATCAGCTGGTTACTTGAATTTCACTCCAGTTCTGGGCACACACATCCAGATTACTTTCATGCCCTTTTTTACACTAGTTATTCCAGAAACAATTCTAGTTCACCTCCCAAAACTTCTCTGTCCTTCTGTGACATCACACAAACTCACCCTTATGACATCACAAGGGCTTGCCCCTGTTTCTTACATTTTGGCTCTGAAATTTCAAGGAAGGATATGCTAGTGACAGAGCAGGTGTACCCAGGAGAAGTTTTGTTTTCCTTCCCCTCCTCCCTCCTTCCCCTTATATCTGGCCTTTTTCACAGAATGAACACTGAAGGCAACTCAGAGTAATTTTTTAAAAAACAAAGTACAAATAAAAACACAGAAAATTATTAAGAACAGTCAAACAAGTTATACCAGTAAGATGTTAGGGTTTCCCCCCAAACCCTCCAAAACTGTTAGGATTACCCCCAAATCCTAAAAAGGCACGTAGAGACAGACCTAATATTTTATATTAGGACCTAATATTAGGTGTGCACGGACAACCCTGAGTAGTCTATGAGATTGCAGGTGAGCTCTGAATCAGCCTGGAAAGGTTCACAACTTTGGCAAAAGAGATTCTGCACCCCAGGAAGAATGCAGTCAAAACCGCTTCTTGCAGGAGCAAAGAGAAGGACCCTTTATTGTAAAAAAAAGAAAGAAAGAAAAAAGAAAGAAAAAAGAAAAAAGGAAGGGATGGTAATGATCTCATAAAGCATACAGTGCATGTGCAAGAATATTTGCTTTCCCAGGACTAAAAATCTGATACATGATTGATAATAAAGTAGTTTCTGGTTGACAATCAACAATGAACCCTGAATCAGACATATATATGCTCAGCAATGAAGAATAAAAAATATTGTTACAGGGACTGCTGGGAACCCGGGCATTGACTTTGCCAATTAATGTCAGCATAATTTTAAGCAGGATAAAGGGCTGACAACAAGAACAATCTTTAAAGTTGACTAGAATTCAGAATGGAGGAACTTTAGTTAAGCAAATGCAGAAAGACAGAGAGAGTTTCTTTAGCTTTAGACATTTAAGCAGACAATACCCTCTACGAATTGAACTGTCCAGGATGCTAAATTTCTCGCAGCCCTGCAGAGCAGACCAGGTGAAAAGCTGAGAAACACTTTTTTGTTTATGCTCTTTTACCGCTTACAAAGAGACTGTGGAATTCAAAACTTTACTCCTTGGTCTCTTCGTAAAGACAAGTGAAAACTTTTTCATTCTCTCAGTTGGGAAGAAGAATCTATTGGAAGAATGTTCTCCACTGACTTTGAATTTGTTTTGAGGATTTCAGCATGTATTATTGTCCTGTTTTTTAGCCACTTTTTAAAAAAGTGTTATTTATGAGGCACATTGGGAAGGGAAGAGCTGGGCAAGCCTGGTCAGAGCGGGTCAATCACAGCTCAGGGACTGCTGTGAAGGGACGGCTATAAGGGAGAAAGGATACAAAAACCAAGGCTTGTCTCTAACAGAGTTCAGATAGGGAAAAGGTGGCACAGAGATAGGGCAAGGTTTTCAGAGTAACAGGGTAAAGATGACATAGAGACAGGGAAAAACTGTAACAGAGATAAGATCTGTAAGATTTTGGGGAGCTGTGAAGGATTAAATGGTATAGGAATTAATGTTATATCTAAATGTGCATTAATAAACTCCTACTTGTTTATTATTTTTTTTACAGCTGTGTTTGGCAGTTCCTATTAAGTTTTGATAGCCGCGTAACCAGAGTGAACCCACAGAATAACACATCTGTCAGTCCATATGGGGATCACCTGGAGAACTAGGAACCCAGTCCAGGGAGGGATCTTGAGTGTAAAAGAGGTGAGGTGAATATTGAGGAGCCCAAGAGTTAGAACTGTGGGCCAACCTGGAGAAGAGATGCGATACACATGTCAAGAGTGTATTTCATTGAGAGGTAGTTCAATGAATATTAGAAATAAAATTATTTACTAGGAAGAATCTGAGCCTTCCCGCACTACATTGTCATAGTGCTATTATTCCACTTTAAACCACCTATGGAATCCTGGGGTTTGTAGTTTACGGAGGGGCATTTAGAATTCTCAGCCAGAGAGCTCTTTGGCCTCAGTAAACTACAAACTCCAGGATTCCACAGGGTGTTGACAATGGAATAATAGCACTATAACAGTGTAGCGCAGAAAGGCCGTCTGTCCTCACAAGCCACAAAGATCTTTCATTCTTGTATTCCTCTTTTCTCTCCATATCCTTCTATTTACTATAGTTTTCTTCTCTGCTGGCCAGACAACCTACCTTTATTAATATTGGTCTTGGCAGTTTACTTTCAGAGACACTCCGGCTTCATTAGAACCATGGCAACTTTTTGCTGGCTCCCAGTCCTGTTAGATGAATGCTAAACCGCACAGTATCCATACCTCATGATTTCTCTAGGGTATGCTGCTCATTAAAAGAGAGAGAAAGAGATTGTAGCATACTGCATACTTTTAAATATGCTGTGTTTTGAATTGTAGCCATTCTTCCTTTCTGTCACAGTCTGTCAGGATGGCTAAACTGAGGAACAAGCTTATGTGCTAATAAAATTACTGAATTTTGATAAGGTTGTTTCACTGTATTTCAGAGTATGTGGTTCAAATATACTTTCTAATATCCCAATTAAAGCTACTGCCAGTATTTTGAATATCTGGAATATCTGAAGATAATAATACTCTTGCTTTATTTTCCTCCCTTCCTCTTGGTCTTTTTATTAATTACATTTTATTTTATATTCAATACATAATAATTTTGAATGTTGGGTTGTCTTTTTTTTACAGATCATGGAAGTTCAGACTGAAGCAGTGAAGTGCAAACACACCAGTCTTCATCGCTTGCTAAATGTCATGGCATGGTCAGAATTTTTTCCAGAAACGTTCACAGGTTGGCACAGGTAGTTTCCATCTAAGACGCAAAGTGGACAATGCATCCAATGCTTAATTATATTTGTATATATTTAATTTTTTAAAAAACCCTATATTTTAAACAAAACAGTGTTAGTTATTTGCAAGATACTTCAGTTAAGAAAACTGCTGACAAAAATCCTTTTTATAAAGTCTTCTATGCTCTCCCTGCTTCCTGTTTGTCTCCTTATCTTCAGTCTAGCTGCAGGTCCTTTAGCATCTTCAGCACTGGGAGAATGGTGAAACACAGACTTTCTGTATTCAGTTTCAGCAGTGTGTCTGCAGTAAACAATGCAATAAATCTTGAGCTAGGAAAAGAAAGGGATACTATCCTAGCCATTTCCACTGTAGCCGTGTCTGCCTGCCTAGAACAGCAAGGTAAATAGCAGCTGCCTCCAGTCCTTCCTTCCTGAACACACATGAACAGGAAAACATAGAAAAAAGCTGGGGGTGGGGTGGGGAGAAGAGCAGATTAGCCTGCCTCATGTCAGAAAAGAATAGTTCTGGCCACAAAAATTTGGACTCTGCAGGAAAAAAACTAGAGATGTATCTCAAAGTGCTTGATAGATGTCTGTTTTCTTTTAGAAAAAAATCTAAAATAAAAGTAATCTATTGAGCACTTTGAGATGTACTTCCAGTTTTTCCTGTGGATTCTACTGGGTGCTTACCAATATTAGAAGTCATAAGAAAAGTGGAGCTAGTGAAAGAAAAAAGTCATCCCCGGATGCATTTTGGAAGAAGCCTTCAAGAGATCTCAAGAAAGTTCAAAATTCTGTTGTTTTACTGATGTAAAGCTTCCCTGACTTGGCTGTCTCATTTCACATGTGCATATTGTTAGTTCTGAATGAAAACAAGTTGAAAGGGTCTTTGTTTTTGTGGTGCAGAAACCAGTCCTTATTTCTTCCATGTAGATTCTTCCCCCTCCTAAGATCTGTTTATACAAGGATGGGTTGTTGTTCTGTGCCATCAAGTGGTTTCTGACTTATGGAAACCCTAAGGTGAACCTATAACAGGTTTTTCTGAGGCTGAAAGTATGTGACACAACCAAGGTCGCCCAATAGGTTTCCATGACTGAGCAGGGAACTGAACCCCAGTGTCATAGTCCAGTGCTCAAACCACTATACCATGCTGGGTTAGGAATGCTTAAATAGACAGATAAACAAATGTTGACGGGTGGTAACGCTGTGGTGTGCCAAATGTTGGAATACAAATCCCAGCAACCCTATCTATCATAGCCAACAATGAAGAATTCAGGGAGCTGCAGTCCAGCAACATCTGAACAAATGTGTTATTATCATCCTTGCTGCATGCAATAGATAAACAGATATAAGTGGCAGACTGAAAGGCATAGAATTTTCCTTCCAAAGATTTGCTTGTAGAAGTATTTATGGTAATACCTTTTAATTCCTTGAAAGGAACTTTCTGGAAAGTGAGCATATTGCCAGGATTTTATGTCAAAGAAACCACTTCACATTTTTCAGAGGCTGAGATGTGTTTCTATAGGAACACATTCAAGTCTCCAGTTTAAAAGTCTGCATAGCATTCAGATAGTCAGGTCTCTGGTACTGACCTCCTGTCATATCCATCTGTAACATAAAGATGGCAGAATGATAAAGAAGCAGCTAAGAGACAAGATACAGGGAGATTAACTTGAAGGTGCCTGTTAGTTGTGAGGCAGTAGCAGCAATGTGGTATCTAAGCAGGTATGCATAAGAGATCTAAGGGATAAACACATACAATAACAAATAGCAGGTGATATGGTGCTGGACTTTGGGGGCATAGAAGAAAAAGGAACTTGAACTTAATGAAAATAATATGGTAGCATTCACAGGGAGGATTAAAGTAAAAGAGTGCTAGTGCTAGTTGTGGTGTACCTGGCTGTTCACTGTGGATTGAGTGTATCACATATCCTTTAACAATTACTGGTAGAATAAAATGATGTATTTACTCACCCTCCACAAGCACTTAGAGGCAATTAGTGTGCAGAGACAGCTTGGATAAATTGTTCAAGAAGGACAAATGACTGCTGTTGTCATTTGATGAACCTTTGGCCCTGTACATTTTGAGCCACAATTTTCACTATCCCTACAACTGGTCATGCTGGCTGGGGCTTCGCTTTCTATGTGAAAGTCATGTAGCCCTCTAGATGTTGTTGGACTACAACTCCCAGAATTCCTCACCATTGGCTATGCTGGCCAGGGCTGCTGGGACTTGCAATCCAATAACTGCTGCAAAGCTATGTCAATCCCTTCTCTAATCTGAAGGACCAATGTATCTGTACTCTTCTTTTGGATAATAATGGATAATAATAAATCACAGACCCTGTGATTTGGATGGGACACAGTGTGCATGCACATATCTTAGCAAAATGCCACAATACATATTGTGTTATCAGAATTCTGAAAGCTGAGTTTTACAAGACTTCTAGAATTAAAAGTAATCTCCCATGAAATATCCACTGGGAGCTAATCTATTACCATTTCCTGTTATTATAACTTGGGTATTATGATGAATTAATCAAAATACATGGCTCCACCTGAAGAGCTGTCTGACTAATCATGCAGTACTGCATGAACTGCTATACAGCTTTTAAAGCATATTTCTTTTCCAGTATAACTTTGATTCACATGTTACACTCTTGGAAAGAACAAGTCCAGACAATTACCCAAACTGGGAAGAAAAATGACATCAAATGATACTAAATATCCTTTCTACTTCCAGATATGTATAGAGGAAGATTTTGACATACTGTTTGTGGCTCAGAGGTTTTATTGCAACCTCTGGTCTTTGGTTTTGGGATACTTTCTTTTTTAACCTACATTCTGGAGGAAAATGAAAAGGCTTGGGGATATGAAATTTGCAGGAAACCTACATGATTTCAAATCATAAAAACATAAAGGGGAAAGCAAACCAGTGTGGATATGGAGTTTCCTCCATATAACAATCACAATCTCTCTACAACAATCACAATCTGTGCTGCCATTAGCAGAGAAGCTGGTCAGTCAATGTGTAAATGCAAGGACCCTCAAACTGTATTTACACTTGTTAATTTTGCTAACTTGCAAGGGTCTGCAAGGGGAAATGAATTCCTTCCCCTATTCATTATCATACAAGTATCCCCAAAAATGAAAATTCTTATAAACACAATGTGTTCTTAGAAGATTGCAGACAGCCTTTATTATTCCTGGGAAAGCTCAATGACAATGTGATCTAAAAGTGAAAGATTTATACAATCTAAAGAGAAACCAGCTGTCTCATATCCTCCAACTGTACAAATTTGGCAGGGACAGTCCTAAATATTTTTTTTGTCCCCCAATTTTATTCCCCCAATTTTTCAACTGAATTTGAAATATTACAGTTTCTTTTTCGTCCTCCTACTTTCCCCCTTTGTCCTGAGCTAAGTTCAGTTGCTACAAACTGAGGCCCTTTCCACATGTGGGGGGAGGGGAAATGGCTGAAAACACCCGGAAACGGAGCTTACCAGCAGCTGGGCGAGTCTGTCGCCATGTGGAGCAGTGCGAGCTCGCTGCTCCACAGTCCTCCGGCATCCCAAATGGCAGCTTCCGGTTGGTGGAGGCTCTCCACCAACCAGAGAAGCTCGCCAGCTGGAAGCCTGCCCCTGGCAGATCTGCAGGCACGCACTTGTGCACATCTGCAAATCTGCTTCTGAGTCAGGCGCTGGAGTGGCACGGGGTTGCATGTTCCCTGGTTTTTAAAAACCTCTGAAAAGAGGTTTTTAAAAACCACGCTGCGTGACCAGCTCCGGTCACTCCTGCGTGGATTGAGATGTGGAACTACAAAAAGTAGTCCACACCAGTCCACGCTATGGTGCAGAAGACCTCTGTTGGAGGTCACACTGCACCATTTTAAAATGCAAATGTGGAAATGGCCTGAGTTTAAAGTACAAAAGTAGTTTGTACTCAGTTACCAGGGTGAGAAGTAATCCTTCCCTTTCCAGTAGGTTCAGGCAAAAGCAACTGCTGCAACCTCTCCTAACTTGTCTTTTCTTCCTCATTTATAGCAGTGCCTTTTTGACTGCACTCTGATGTTGCTTGGCTAGAGATGTCCTGGTTTTCCTCTATATAATGTTAGAGGATGTGCTGTCTTAATATTCTTTAGCGTTTGATCATTCAGTGTACTTTGGACAGATAATTTCTGTGGATGCTCAACTACATATGAGTCTCAGCAGTCCAATTTTGCCACATCGTTTCAGAGGGGCTTGAACAACCTCCCGGCCCCTGTTCTGGAATCCACACCTATGTGTGTTCAGCAATAGAGAAGGAATGGGGGCTGCATAAAAGTCGTTTATGAACTGCATGTACAGACCAAGGTACACCGCTCTGATTTCCCTAGAAGAAGACTAAGAGAAAGTGTAACTGTTAAATAAACTGGAAATCATAATTGTAGTGGCAAAAGCAAACATCCGTGTTTCTTATTTTACACATATACTTATTTTTTTGATAAGCATGAAGATTTTAAGATCAGATAATAAGTATTCATTTTTCCACTTATGACACTAGGCCTCATGGGCTGAATATTCTATATAATTTGGAAGAGATGTGAGGATTGTGACAGTGAAATCAATTGCTTTCAAGCTGAGTACTATATGTAGTTATTATGTCAAAGCCCAGTTCAGACTTCATCTTCCTTTTTAAAAAAAAAAACTGAGGAGGATCATTTTCCAAAACCTAAGTTGTGCTTAAAGGCGAGGAGTAGAGAAGAATAAGGAATTGCTGGTTAAGAAATAAGCCTGTGAAAGAGGATGTTACAAACTGGAGTGCCCTGACATGTTAGTTGTAGCTTGGCATTTCCATACAATTGGAAGAAAGTGATTATTTTAAAGTGACAAATACAAACAGAGAGTTCTCCTATTTATAAGTACATTACTTATTGTAGGATTTTAAAAGGGCAAACCTCTAAAAATATACAGCAGTAATAAAGTAAAAGTTAGAAAGCCAGTGATATAAAAACATGTTGGGTTTTTACAGGCTTACCCTTGGAATTTAATTTGGATGAAAATAGTTTTTTCCAGGCAGGCATCAGTTACACTGTAGATTTCTTTTACAAATGCAACATGTTAGTTTCCTGAAAACTTGCTGTGGAAAGGAGTTATATGGTTCTTAGAACATCCCCCACCCCAACATTAAAGCTTTACAGAGTTTTTAATTGAACTGTGTAATCCTGTATTTGTCTCCTCAGAGGCAAATTCCACTAAGTTCAATGAGGTTTAGTCCCAATGAACAAGCCAAAAAGAGCAATCCCTTGATTGAGCAACAGGCACATTCAGGCCCTGTTCAGGCTGGCACAAGACCAAGGATAATTTAGTCCAACATCATCAGTCCATTGTCTATGGGAAGCTCACACACCTGTAGGTGATTCACAAACAGTAAGTGCAGTGGTGTTCTCCATCTTGCATTCCCCAGTAACTGATAAACAGAGGCAAACTTCCTCAGATACCAGAGGTGTTATAGACATCCTGACTACTAGTCAACATTGGATCCCACTTTGAAAACCATTGCAGCCACCATGGCATCATCTGGCAGTAAATTTTACAGTTCAGCTCTCTGCTTTGTAAAGAAGTACTTCCTTTTTGTCTGTCCTGGTTTTCCCACCATTCACTTTCAGCTGATGACTGTGAGCAATATTACTGAGAGAACTAGAAAGAATTCTCTTTCTCTGTGTTCTCCACACTGCTAAATCATATGCATCTCTATTATATCTGCCCTTGCTTGCCTTTTTTAAAAAGCTCAATAACCCCAAATGTTGTAAGCTTTCCTCATAGGGAATTGGTTTGGTTGTCTTTAAAAATGGATGTGGGATTGGGGAGAGCTTTTCGTGGGACTGGCACTAATTCTTTCTGCTTTAGGATTGTTCTAACAGAAGGAGAAGTCTTCTGTGGATCCAAATTTTCCCTCAATCTACCCTCAACAGAATTCCTCCAATGGACCCCCTTTTGCCCCTTATCTCATTTTGGAACATCATGGCAGATGGATGATAATGGAGATTTCTACAACAGCACAGAGACCTCCAGTGATGGATCTCTTGTACCTTCTTCTCCATCCTCCATCTGGAGACAAAGGCCTTTGGGAATTCCTCCCAGAAACAGTGCTCTAAATGTAGAAACACACAAAAACTGATCCAGTAAAAGGTAGATTTTGAACTGGATGTAATGAAAGTTTCTTTGCTGGAGGAGCTTCCTTGGATGGAAAAATTTTGGGTTTTTTTTGCAAATTGTTCTATATATGAGCCACCAACATTAATGTGATAGATGAAGCCCACATTTACAGTACACTCTCTCCTCCAAATCAACATCAAAAAATCTACATCAGTGTCATGACTGTAAATAAATACCGAATACAGATTAAGAATGAAGGATATACAGCATGACAAACACCAATGAACACCAAAACTTAAACCTCAAAAATATACATCACTACATTATTGGTTTGATTCTTAATTAATGAAAACAGCAGCATTGCTTTCACATGGCAGCTCAGTAGAAAGCACATTTAGCTTGTTATATACGAGTTTAAAAAGAAAGGACAATATATGGGCTTGTAAATTGTGAACTGCAAGAAGCCAACATGTCTTTCTTATTAGCTATGGTGAGTTTATGACTAAAGGCAAATGTTAGGATTGTTGAAAAAGATAAGTAATGCAGAGTGGACAGAAGAATACTGCTTTTGTCAAACACATTCTCAGCTCCAGCAGCAACTGGAACACTTTGTTAATAAAGAGCTTTTGTTGGTGGTAGGCACAAACCTAGATGAAGCAGTGGAACTCCTAACTTAATTTAAAGCACAGTAAGGTCTTACAGTTTGTTTGGGTCTGGCTCATCCATTTTGAGCAATTTTGCTGAAAGTAGAATTCTCTCCAATCAGCCGGCCCCTCCCTAAACTGCAAACCCCAGGATTCCATAGGATGTTGAAAGTAGAATAATAGCGCTATAACAGTCTAGTGTGGAAATGGCCCAGGACACATGTGGACAAGCAGCATCAGAGTGTGGTCAAGATGGCAAAAGTTACTAATGAAGAAGAACACACAAGCTAGGAAGGGCTATGGCAGTTTGCTTATGCTGAGCCTACTGAAAAAGGGAAGATTCCACCCCTTCCTCTCCTCTCCCCACTTCTGAATTAACTGAATGCGAACTATTTTTGCACATTGAACTCAGTTTGCAGCAGTTGAATCAAGCTGAGCGTAAAAGGGGAAAGTAGGAGAAGGAGACACAAAAAGGGGCATTCTAAAAGCAGCTGAAAAAATGTGACAGCAGAGGATTAATTGGGACTGTCCCCACTGATTAGGACAGTTGGAGGGCATGGCCTCTTCAGAAATAAGCTACACTACATGTAAAAAATTGCAGCCTTACTTTCTTGCTTTCAAGGACATCTATCAATTGCCATAAGAGAGCAAACTGCTTCTAGAGTGGTCTGGCGACATGTCCTACCAAATAAAACTAGAAATGTGAACTTTAAGATTTAGATTTCCAAGACTGGAAAAGTTATTTTTTGGACCACAACTCCCAAGGTAAGCATGATCACTAGCATTTGTACATTTTTGTTGTCGCATGCCACACTGGCTAGTTTGGCTGGAAGATTCTGGGAACTGTAGTAAAAAATGAAGCTTTAGTGGTTGCCATCTCTGTGGATTTTTTGCATATTTATTTAAAATATTTATAAGAATGTGATCTTCTTAGCAGCAGCTCCTAACGTATTTAAACCAGGTACAAGAGATTGTCCTAATAATTTAACTTTTTGATGTCTCTCTGTTATTTCAAGTTGTTTCTGGCTTATGGTGTCCCTAAGGTGACCCTATCATGAAGGTTTCCAGGGCTGAGAATGTGTGATGTGACCGAGGTCACCCAGTGGTTTTCCGTGACCAGAGGGGAATTGAACCCTGGTCTCCAAGATCCAACACTCAAACCGCTATACCATGCTGGTTCTTCTCCTTTAACTTTTATTCAAGTCTTTTTTTTTTCAATCCATGAAGACCTACACAGACTTACACTGCTCTATGTGTAGCCTTTGCACCAATTTCTTATTGTCTCTGTGTTCAGAAAGAAATATAACACATGTATTTCATTTCACCACAACTGTGTGTTGTGTGCTAATGTGCAATACTTGGAAGTGGAGAAGAGATTATGTGGTGGGGGAGAGACAAAGTTAATCTAGAGAAAGCTTTATAAATAGATAACAGTTCCCACAGCAAATATGTCCAGTATTTTAGTATACGTTAACATGATTTTAATATGCTTCTTGCACCAGGAAGGAATCATATTTTGCAATGTAGGTTAGATATTATTTAATTACAGGACAGCAACAAAGAAAGAGGAGGTGCTGATAACACTTTAATCTACTTATGCTATTATTGAACAAATTGGTCTTGAGAGAATACCCAACATATTGAATTGATTCTTTCATGCTTCATTAACTATTTGTGTACACAATAGCACCAAACACAATGATAACTCCATTATCTGGACCTCTGCCAGATCACTGCCACTTCCTCAGAATGAACTGATCACCAAGCCCCATCCTGGCTTTAGAGAAAGTAGTGTAATCTTCAAAAGAACTGGCATGTGTTGATTTGCTCTCTTTTTTTCTTTGCAAGAGTTTTGCTGTTGAAAAGAAGCAGTCAAAGACCAATTTCTGCCTGAGGCATACTGCTGCCATAGTGGAAGAACTTTGGAGCAGAAGCCCAGGGAACTACTCAGCAGAATGAGCAAGAGAGCTCCCAATAAAGAAGGGGCGATTTCTCACTTTTTGAAGGAGGTGAAGCAGCATCCAAAGAGCAAACCTCCATCTTTGGTAAGCCTGGACCATTTCTTTGGTAGAGTGCCTTATGGCATGATGGGGAAGCAGGTAGGATTTATGCTACTTCTACTTCTCTTATCTTGTCAGTGGGCTTTCCTCCAAGATATTTGTTTTAAGGGCTTTCATCAAGCTCCTTTGAGTCTTTTTAGAAAGACTAAATTGTCATGGAAGGGCATTATCACTGGAACACCTTGTGGGTCCATTAGTATGTGTGTTGAAAGTTCTATACGTACAATTGAGTACATGAGGATGCTTTTACACATGTTCTAATGAATGTAAGGAGGTCATGGGGAGGACATGAAGACCAGGTAACAGCAATGCTGCTCCTTTCCCACACACATTTATTTAGCCCTCATATAGTGTCTGAAAACAGGTCTAATTCCTCTTAGGAAAAGCATCCTACAAAGACAACTCCAGATACTTAATTTCCTCAAAAGCCTCACAAGAGCTTGTCAAAAACTTTCTGAAAGTCAATATGATGGCATAACTTGTCCTCCTTCTTCCCTGCCTGCCTCCTTCACTTACAGAAATCTTATAGATTAAATCTGGACTCAAGTTGGGAACTGAAGCTGAGACCAGCAAAACACACAATACCTTAATGCTTTTTCACTTATTTTAATATTTATATTTATACACATTTAGAAAGTATGGAAAGGAGGGTATTTGAATCTATCTGTGTTTACATGTGGATAGAAAAAAAGTGGAAAAAGGAAGCCCAAGGCAAATATGAGTTACTTTATTGGCATGTAAGATTGACAGGAAATAAAATCAAAGGTCAACAGCAATTGTGGCTTTGCCCAGAAAAATGATATCTTTGCTGTGTGTTAATTTTCTTCCTGCTGTTCCTTTGTCTCTCACTTTTGGCAGCAGAACTCAGAGGCCCTAAATGGGAAAAGATAATGGGTTACGATCAATGCTCATAGACCAGACAGCTAATCTGAACTTAACCAAAAAGTCAATATTTAGCTGTACCTTATCAGTGGTGAAATGTCAAGCATAGAGGTAGACATGAACAAATTTCCAACCGATTCTCTCTCTTTCTCTAATGCCTCTGTGTTCAAAGCTGCATGGAAGAGTTTCGGCATCTGATAAGACAAAACTGCCTTTGAAAGAAAAAGAAATGTAACAAATGGGCAACTTGCAACTGGAGAGACTGTAGTTTATGAGGCAAAACCAACGTCAAAAAATTCATTCTAATCTCTCCTCACACATTCTATTGGTTACCTTCCAGTCTGTGTGATGCTAGCAGTTGATAGTTACATGCTGCAGGCAGCCCTTAAGAGATAAGAAGAAATATTTTCTCACTTTAAAACCCTAAATTATTGTGACCCAAAAACAAGAGGCACTGATTGTTTGAATTCCAAAGGTGGAGAACAGCAGCAGGGCTTAATGTGGTTGTCAAGGATAGCTTCTTGGCACATATTGGCACTTATGATTAAACCCAGTGTTTGAATGTATGGATCATTTATGAAATGCCAAATAATTGCTCGTCTCCAGCACTGGATTAAGCACAATGCTTGTGTTACCTATGGAGAAGGGATCTAGCCATGAATAATATTCTGCAGTGGTGTAATTCTACCTGAAAGATTTATAATGCAAGGACTGTGCTATTCCTGAAATTTTTCTACAGTGAAGGGCCAGATCATTCTGTTGTCACAATAAAACAGCAGGGAAGTGGGATATGATGCTGGTACTGTCATCCCAAGTATGGCAGAGCAGCCCCTCAATTGGCAGGACAAAGCAGGAAGAAATAAATACAATGCAGGAAGCTGCAAGGTGGTGAGATTCATACTCTCCAAGTGTCCCAATTTGACAGGAACAGTTCCAATTAATCTTCTGTTGTCTCACTTTTTCAACTGCTTTTCAAATGTCCCAGTTTCTCTCTCCTCTCCCCACTTTTCCCCATTGTGCTGGGTTTACTTCAGTCACCGCAACCTGAATTCAATGTGCAAAAGTGCTTTACACTCCATTAACTCTGCAAGGGGGAAGGAAAGAGAATCAGAGAATCAGAGTTGGAAAAGACCACAAGGGCCATAGAATCCAACCCTCTGCCATGCAGGAATACACCACCAAAGCATTCCCGACAGATGGCCATCCAGCCTCTGTTTAAAAACTTCCAAAGAAGGCAACTCCACCACACTTGAGGCAGAGTATTCCACTGTTGAACTGCTGTTACCAAAAGGAAGATCTCCCTAAAGTTTATATGGAATCTCATTTCCTGAGGTTTGATAGATGGTGGAAACTTGCCCCTCCCAGCAGGATCAGGCCAAGGCAAACTTTTCTAGCTTGTGTGTTCTTCCTCATTAATAACTTTTGCCATCATGACCACAGTCTGATGTAATTCGGGTACACAAATCCCAGTTAGTTTTCCTCTGAAAAATGTTGATTGGTATGGAGATTGAATCTGTTGTTTTGGAAGCAGAAGTCTTTCATGAAGTTTTCTGGCTTGAACCTATTCTGCACAGACAGCAACTCACAGGCTAAAACTGTTTCTGGATTGTGTTGTGTCACACTGTGCGTAGGGCAGGGTGTCTGAATGCCCCCCCTTCCCCATGGGGGAAAACACCTTGCTGAACATTAAAAATAGAAAAACAAACAAACATGACATATCAGTGAGAAGGCATGTGTTGCTCAGGTGCAAGTTTGAATTCATTTTTTTTAAAACTTGAAAACATACAAAAGGATACTAAAGGTCCGTTTTGGTCAATATATTCTTTGCCCTGTGATAAATGAGTTGCCAGTGAGAAGCCCACTGCAAGAATATCGATAGAACTGCATCTGGTTTATGTTTTGTAGTGCTCTGAATCAGAAAGAGGCTGGCCAAGACCTGGACTTCTGGTAAGAAGATGACACTTTGGTTCATGAATGCAATGCTGTTGTGTGAGTCATGAAAGTACGGAATATATCTTTGAAGCACGAAATGGGAAAAGTGCCATAACAAGTGTAGAATACTTCTTTTGACTGGAACTAATAAAAGAGATTTAAAGATAGCACAACACCTGCATTATCCTGCATCGGAAAGTCCCTTCAATTAATGACATACTTTAAAAATAAGAGTTTGTTTTTTAACCATTTCTTTGGCTGTAAAATAATGCAACTCAAGCGCAGCAATTTAAAATAAATAATTTAAAAATATTTTGTGTTCAAAGGTTTTCTGTCTTACTGTTTTATTTATTGCCTTATGGATGTTCTTACACAACAATGTTATGATTTAAAATTCCATCTTAGACTTAGAGTAAGGTTTATTTTAAATCAGTTTTTCTTCTTATTTTAAATTCAGGTCAACCAAGTTTGGTGCTATCAGGTGTTTCTCTGATAAGCTGTCGCACTTTATTGCATTTTATTTAACTATAATTTCTAAAGGCAAAAACTCATGGTCTCCTCCACTTCACTTAAAAGTTGAGTGACAGCTTCATGGTAACAGAGGTGGACACTAGGGGGAAAAAATCTTTGAACTCAGTGAGTTGTGATTTTTCAGTTTTGGTAATGGAAGTCTGAATTATATTTCAAAGTAATAAAGGACATTTGAAAGATTGTCTAGAAATTTGGTCTAGAATTTAATCCAGCTCCAGGTTTTTTAATTTTTAATTTAATTTGGTCCAGGTTTACAGAACCAATTTCATATGCTGTATGATTTCACATATGAAAACTGGGACACATGTGGCCCAGCAACCTCAAAGTGTGACTGAGATGGCAAAGGTTATTAATGAGAAAGAACAAGCTAGGAGAGACTGCAGCAATTTGCTTTTGCAGGAGCCTCCAGGGAAAGGCAAGATTCTGCTCCCTCTTCTCTTGTCCTCTCCTCTCCTTTCCTCTCCTACCTGCTGAGTTAGTTGAGTGCAAAATACTTTTGCACTTTGAATTTAGTTTGAATTTATATGTGCAAAATTCTGCAATTGTTATCTGAAGCCAATATTCTTAGAAGGAATCATGTCATTTGGACTACAAAAAAAAAAGTCTTTTCAGTAAAACAAAATGGTCTTTACTAATTAAACTAAGTAATAAAAATGATCTACAGTATCTCTTCTGAGTCTGCACTGATGTAAATGAGTCATTGTGCTCAGCATTATAACAAGCAGGAAAATTTGGGGGTGACAAAGCCAACAATGCAACTTGGAAACAGTATGACATTTTTGTCTGAGTTCATTGAACTTACCATTAGTCATAGAAGAAGGGAAAGGTCTTATCAATTGATCTCTATTTACACTGAGATAACTGAAAAATATTTCTTAGATAGGTCTTGGATTTCAGGCTTCCAGCTTAGTTTCTGCATGTTTCACATTACTTGCTGAAATCAAAGCCAGTTATGAACTGTAGGGGAAAAAAGCATGCTAAATTGGAACATGACAGATTGTGCCTTTTCCTTACCGCCAGAATCAGGAAAAATCAGATTTCATCATTACCACCCTGATGCACGCATTATGGAAATTATTGTATTTTCTTCAGACAGTATTTTCATACTTCATGGTTCCCAACTTACAAAGATTTTAAGATTGTTTACTCCTGGCAAGGAGCTTTCCATCCTTATTTAGTAATTTATCTAAGAAAGCACTCTTTTCCATACACATACATACAAAGTTCTTTAATCTTCTGTGCCATATTTTTGAGAATTGAGTGCCAAAGAAAAGTGGTATTTAATGAGAAATAGATGTTTGGCACAAATCTTGTTGAAGATTTCCTTTTAAAAAGCAAGAAATTAAAAACTACAACCTGAAGTATACCATATTGTAAAAAAAGTGGGTCGATCATATTTATCATCTTTATATGCCATGTTTTTTGTATGTACCTTATGTTATGCTCACAACAACTGTGTAAGGTAAATTAGGCTGAAAGGTCAGCCATTCAGTTAACCCATTTCTCCATAATTCTCATCTGTGATCTCTACCACCACTATTCTATTCTGCCTCAATAGAAAATTATACTTATGGGAAATATAATTTATTTGTGCTAACCCCTTTCATAACTATTTGAATCTGAATAATCTTTAAGGAAAATGGTCATGCAGAAGTGGGCTGAGGATTTCTCTTCAAACTCATGCACTCATATCCTTGTCCTGCAACTATACTCCATTCTCAATCCACATTGTGATCCATTCAAGTTTGACTCTTCATAATTTAACAATATCCCAGCACATAACATTCTGCTACATAAACTAACCATTAAAACACAGTTATCCCAAATCTTCAGAAATGAAAACTGCAAAAAGCCATATGAGCTATAAACTGGGCTATTAGACATCTTACAAAAGGCTGCACTATTACTATTACATTGACTACGCACATATATTCTACATTGGCTGCTTAGTTATGTATGTCTAACTAAGTAACATCTACTGCTCAACTCCTCCAAACCAACCTTAACAGCCAGCAGCCAGGTTATGAAGAAAGTCTGTTCAGTTACCAGTTGGTGTGCAAGGCAAGGGGTGATGTTTCCAACCCCCGTCTGCCAGCAAGCAAGGCTAAAACAAGAGATTACAACAGGGGTTCTTCCTCTGATTGTCAGACCTCTTTTGCAGAGTCTAGCTTCTGGCTGTTAAAATAGGTTTGGGCGGGGGCATTTACATAGTCTTACTGAATACAGAGCAAGTATAGATCAGTATCCTAGGTTACAAATCCACAATTGCAGTACTGAATGCCAGCCATTATTATTATATTTCATTTATATCCTGTTCCCCCCTCCCAATCTAGGATTCAGGGTAGATGAAACTTCCTTCCAGAATCTAAAGCGTGTTTATCCTGCTGGGTTTAATGTGATTTTTCATTCTAGCAAGAATGCACAGATCTGGCATCTTTATTTGCATGTGAAACATATTTTACAACAGGGAATTCCACATTTACTTGGCTGGCTGTTCTGAGGTTGAGTGTCTTAGTGATGAATTTGAATGTAGAACCATTGAGTGGTGACAGTAACAGCAATTTTTCCCGTCTATTTGACTCCAGGTAAAGTCTTTAATATTATTCAGAAAGGAAAACCTGAAGATCACAGAATCTTGTACAGTATGGGAGAATGCTAATACACAGAAGAATATAGAAATAAATTGGATTTAGTGTTCTCAACTGGTAAATTCTTGTTCCAAAAATAGAGAAGCAGACAAAAGAATATATCCCTAGATGCAAGAAATCTTTTTGGACCTTTCTTTATTCTCTGCCCTGATATCTCCAAACGTATCTATTGTTATTCTAGGAAAAAAACCAAAAGGAATGGACATAGATACAAGAGGTTTCATTCTTTTTTCTCTCTTTTAAAAGAAAAACTATCCCAGGATATGAGCAGTAACACCAGGCTTCCATCCTACAGATCTTCAGATATAAGATGGCAATAAGATTTGTGTATCCAAATTACTGGAGAGTATATTTGCATTGGCACAGAGGTGGGTAAAAGGATATAAGTATTTTCTGTGACAATGTAAACCTCCAGTTGAGAGGAAATTCAGAATGAATGTAAACCATCTGTAAGCTGTCCACTGCAGCTTGGCAATTTAACACAATCACACTGCTTGGAATTTGCCAGAGCACAACATTCCCAGCTATATGAGTCAAATACAACACTGCCATTTGAAAATCCGCTTTCTCTCTGGAGCAGGAGTGAGCAACTCCAGCAGGTCCAGGGGGAAATATTCTGCCCTGGGACCTTCCAGGTCCCACAAGGACTGCCAAATACACCAACAAACAAACAAAACAAAGGAACAAGAAATGAGAAGCTTTGGGGAAATGTATATTTTTTATTTTAAATGTTCAAAGCCCCCCAAGAACCTATTTAAAATGTGAACTGGTTCTCCTGGAGGCTTCAATTTACCATTTTTTTGTTTGTGGCCTGGAATGTGGGAAGTTGGGAAGGGTTCAAGGAGAGACATATGCACCTATGCCTGTCCTTTGCCCACTTGTGGTCTAGCACAGTGCTACCCAAAGTGGTGGTGCTTGGACTGGTGCCACCTTCCAGAAAAGAAAACCACAATTGCAACCAATGGATTCAATTATGGCATTGGGGACATTGTTATGTGACTTTAAATCATTTCTTACGTAGCCTCTAGCTTAGGGGCTAGACAGAGGCCATGAAAATCCCCCAAACCATGACCATCAGTCAGTAAACACTGTGATTGTTGGGGGTCTGTTCACCTGTCACTGGAGAAGGAGCAGACTGATGTTCCCATCCTCCTCATGTGAACGATCTCCAGTGTGATGGGGAGTTGTAATTGGGGTCCTGCTTCTACCTCTCACACCAGAGATCATTCATGGCAGAGGATAGAAACAGCAATGAACTGCTTCATGAGCAACAGGGGAACAGACCCCCATTGATTGCAGCAGCTGCTTCCCAGTAAATGGGGATTGAGGGCATTGGGCAGTGATTCATTGCATAGTACCATAACTACGGTGTTTATGCTATCTACTATACAAGATTCTGGCTAATATCTTTAGTACTGGCTGTCGGAGGTGAAGATTTAAACAAAAAAGATATGAAACCATGAGACATGAAAGGGTGTGGATATGAAAATATGATACAGGTTGCGCATCTCTTATATGGAAGTCAGAAATACTCTAAAATCCAAAATTGTCCACATGAGTGGCTTTGCTTTCTTCTGGTTCGATGTACACAAACTTTGTTTCATTCATACAAAATTATTAAAAATATTGTATATAAAATTACCTTCAGACTATGTGTAAGAGGTGTATATGAAACATGAATGAATTTTGTGTTTAGACTTGGGTACCATCTACAAGATATCTCATTATGTACATCTATGCAAATACAGGTAAAACTAAAACACTTCTGGTCCCAATCATTTTGGATAAGGAATATTCAACTTGTATTATTTGAAAAAGAAGATATCAGTCATGCATTAGGATATGTAACTACAAGATGTAACTACAATAGTCTCCCCCACCACCTCCAAAATCTACCTTTCTTCAACTGTCCAACTCTACCATGGCCATTTCATTTTTTAAAAAAAGTCTATAGTTGGACACATAGCAATGATAACATCTGCAGGGATTTCTGGAGGACCTCTGGAGTTTTCAGCAGATAACTATTGCTGCCTGTTTGGAAAAAGCATTTTCCACTGATGTCCAATGAGTATAATTCTGAGCAGACATTTACTGAATTGTGTCTCCAGAAGCATCAAGAAATAAGACCAAAGCAGGGATTCTTTTTGCAGTACTCCTCCTCTCATTCAGTGGCTGAACTTCCCCCAATCCTATATGCATTAACCCAGGAGTAAGTCCCACTGAAGCCAGTGAGGTTCACATATGAGTGGGCATGTATTGGATTGCATTGTATAAAGCTTCAAAAAACAAACAAAAAAACCACCCAGAAACAGTCAGCAAAAAATAACGTTTAACAGTGAATGGAGGAAAGGGTTTTCTTTTTTTAAAACTGTAAATAGGAAATCTATCAGATATATAAAGCATTATACAGCTTCAAGGTCATGATGATTTGGCACAAGGAATGGGCAACATAAAATAGTGGCACATCCATGAGATCTTCAGATATAATTATTTGTGCCCTTAATCACTCCCACTTATTGCTCTAAATGCTCCACTTAGGGAACTGATGCAACTGAATCGGCATACACAGTTCAAAGGCCATACTTTGCAGCAACAATGAGGACACTTGTGATAACCAACGTGAACTGCTACAAAAATTTAAAACAAAGTAATGTGGTACATTTTTTTCTGAAAAAGGGAATATTTACAAATGAGAGTTGTGTGTATCTTCTTGTGAACTTATTGAGTGAATTCATCATAAACATAGGTGTTCTTGAGGAATAATTGAATGAGATAGTGCCCCATCCTGGCCCCTCCAAATACTCTCCCTATCCAATAATCTGCAAGGTTTGAGTGTATACACTTGGCAATAGTGCAATGTGACAGGATGGGGATGTTGTTGCTGTATTGTCCACCCTGCTGCCCAGGTGTCTCTCTGCTTGAACTGCTGGAGGTGGTCTCAGAGATGGTGTTAATCTCTCCCAAATTTGTTTTGTTGCAGAATTTTAACATCCATGCTGAGGAATGCTTATCAGGGTCAGCTCTGGATTTCATGGATCCCACAGCAACCATGGGCTTGTCTCAATTAATATTTGTCCCTACACATGTAGCCATATTCTTGATCTGATTTTTGTTGGTCAGGATGATGGTGATCTGGGTGTAGTGGGGTTTGGAAGAACCCTTTTGTCATTGAGAGATCACTACCTGACAAGGTTTAGATTTGCTGGGATCCCTAATTCTACAGGAGTGGTGGACCCATTAAAATATCTGCCCCAGGGACTAATGGATCCAGAAGGATTCCTGAGTGCTCTGGGGGATTTTCCAGCTGCTATTGTTGGTGATTCTCTTGATGCCCTGGTTGATCTGTGGAACAAGGTGATGAGCTGGGTAGTTGACATAGTTGCTCCCAAGCATCCTTTACTTGGATGTAGAGCACAGACTCTGTGGTTTTCTGAGGAGCTCATGGCAATGAAGTCTATGGCAATGAAGACTAGAGTAATGGTGGAGAAAGACTCTAGATAAATCTGACCTAGTACAGGTTAAGACTCATTTCAGAACTTTCTCTACAGTAGTCAAAGTAGTCAAAGCTGAATTGGGCAGGGCTTTATTCAAAGTTTAGTATTTTCTGAAACACCACATTGCCTTTTATTTCTTTTCCTTCCACATATCATTAACATTTATTCTCCTTCCTCTCCCTGCAACGGATTCTTGTCTTACTCCCACTCTTGAATCCTTGATCTTTCTGCCAAGTGAGGCAGCTGAGTCCTGCCCACCAGGTGGTTTCTGGCACCATTCAGCTACATTCTTTTCTACCACCTGCTGTTTTTACTCAAGCTTGTGGCAGCATCTGCAAATCCTGGCCCTCCAGGGTATTGGCTTAAACTACTGCTGTTGGTGATTTTGCAAGAGGCAAAATCATAGCTCTTCCCTAAAGTTGAATATTTAATCGTGTCCATGGTAAAGGCTATTTTGCTTGAGCTGATTTCTCCAAATAACTGAAATCATTCTATGGTGTTATTGCCTGTCTTCCACTTGTTGCTAATGATTTCATCATAAAACCATTAGCTAGCTAAGGAGAAACTATACATCTGATTATCATGGTTGAATAGTAGAAGCTCTCCTGTATCATATGAGAAATTGCTTCTAATCAAACCCACATTTTCAAGTATTTATAGCTGCTTATAAATTAGGTTTCCACTGGGCAACAAATATCTTTTCTGTTTTCCCACTAGTGTCATACACCTTGATTTAGCTGTCTTTGAGACATCTAGCTGCATTTAACAGACTGAAAGCTTGAGAAGTTAATTATTAGACATTTCCCTCTGTGGTTCCCAATGTTGTTAATCAACATCCAATAGGAACACAAAGCTCATCCCATCGCACTGATGTATCTAGTTTTGCGGTTGTGATTGTAAGCATATCACATATCTTTCCTTTTATATGACTACTTTTGCCTAGACAGATTCCAGCCCTGCACATAGAAGATATTGGGATCATGTTCGTGACATGTGCTGGTATAAGTGCTTATACTGCATTCATTCATCACAGTGACAAAGTCTTCTGCAAACCCTTTTTGTCTTTACATAAAATGGCATAAAGTACTACCTTGTGTGACTCCCACCACATGTAACCTCAGCCTGACAGCACCAGGGCAAAATCTCCACAAGCAATTAGTTGCTGCTGTGCTCCTGGGCACTGTACAGGCTGCAGTTGCACAACCAGAAGGAAAACTGCCTTAACTGTCCTTGACCTCCAATTAGTATTTTGTTCTTTTCCCCTGGCTGTGCAGCTACAGTCACCCAGTTCCACAGCCACACAGTAGCCAATGGGTATACCTTCTGACAAGAGCAAAAGCTCAAGGTAAAAGCCCTAGTAGGTATTTATGCTTCTCCAGCTGTAGTGCTGGATCTCAACCATTGTTACCAGTGACATTAGTGGTATGTCAGAACAATGCAAACACTACTTCTAGAAGACGGTCAGCTTGAGTTATGTTAGTGCTGAATTTGTCACTGAATCACATCAGTGCTGAAGAACTCTAAGGTGACCCATTTCTATGGGTCCACTTATCTATAGGAACAGAAGCGGTAGAAGAAAAGAGGCGTATCTGTATGAAGACCCCAGGAGACTTACAGGCTCTTTCACACAACACAATTATAGCACTTTGGTTGCCCTTTAACTGTGATGGTTCCGTACTATGAAATCCTGGGATTTGTAGATTCATGAGATATTTACAATTCTCTGCCAAAGAGCTTCTCTGGCTCCCATAACTACAAATTCTTGGATTCCATAGGATGCCATCACGACAATTAAACTGGAATCAATGTGCTAGAGTTGTGCAGGGCGAAAAAGCCCCAGGTTCGTCAACACAATGCGTACATATTGACACTTCTAGAAGATGGCTAATAAAAGATATCTCAGGATAAAATGTGTTGACTTATTTGCAATTTGGAGTTAAAGCAGAACTGCAGAATAAGGTAATGATCCAAAAAGAAAACTTTATTTCACTGATTCCAGGTTGGTTCATCCTGTTTTGAATAATGGAAGAATCACCCTCCATCATATGCAGAATGCTACCATGATCTAAATCCTATTGGTTAGTCCCAACTAAAGTAAACTCATTGAATACATGTGTGGGTCAACATGTAGGTAAATTGGCTCTAGATGGAACTACAATAGGATTCAGGCCAACATGTTCATGGAACTGTTCTTTTTTCTGAGGAAGCAATTGGGTGAGGTTGAGCTTTGAAACATACACATGAGGCTCAACACATATTACATTATGTGTTGTCAACAAGTCACCCTTGACTTACGGCCTTGTAAGTGTGTGAACCAAGTCTCTATGATTCACGCTAGAAGAGTGAATATAACTGGAAAAAAGAAATATTTTCAAATGAGGGTAACTTTTTACTGACCTATAATTTTATTCGTGCTTTATGACTGTTCAAGCCTTACAAACAATCTAGTTCTGCATTGGTTCAGGCAGTTTCCTGCTGAAACTAGACTCATAAATACATTTTAAATGTAACCTTATGAAATATTTGGGTTATAGGCACAAATGTTAGAAAGGAGTGTGTTCTTCCCCACACTGGAGACACAACTCGGAAATGTCAAGGATTAAAATTAGATGATAAATATGACTAGCTTGTGATACACTCCCTGTTTAATAAGCCCCCCAAATAATAAATTTTTACTAGGGTGACATTATACATTAAGCCAAATTCATCATACAGCTTTCATGCTGACCTCCTACTGTGTTTTGCATAGAAAACTGAGCCAGGATGTTACTCTTGGCTTAGAGTTATGGCATGATAGAAGAGACTGAATACATTACTGTTGAGTCTTGAGTTATGAATATACTAGCTGGCACAGGATGGTCAATATTCAAACTGGAACATGGAGATATTGTGGACTGGAGTTGCTTAGCACAAATCTTAGCATCTTTCTAATCAATGTTGATAATAAATACTTTGCCAAAAAGTCATTCAGGTCTCTGTGAAATCATTTTGGTTTCATCTGTGCTTCATTAAAACCTATTTTATTAGTACTGAGATTCTCTGCATATACAAGTCTGTGTTGGCTCTAGGCTTGTCAAAGGAGACTTAATAAGATTCAGATGGTGTACAAACTATCAGAGGGATATAAAATTCTTCAGACATGCAATAGCAGCTCCTGTTTCTGGCACACTGCTATATCAGCAAACTCCATTTCTGCTTTTTGTTAAACCATAGATGGCTTGGTTTACAGCTTAGGTAAATAACGCTAGAAATCAAAATATTCAGATCTAAAGATACATGTTTTTTCACTTTTTCTAAAGCATTTTTATATTCTGTTTTGTGGGAGCAATGTACCTTGAAAACTGCAAAGGAAGAATGGGGAAAATTAAAAAAGGCAACAGACAGATGAGGTTCAGGAGGAAAATGTTCCTAGCAGAAGACATAATTGTACAAGTTGAGATTTCCAGTTCTGGATATTTGATAAGTAATTGGAGTGTGGAAATAGTTTGATTTAACTAGATTTGAAACTTCAAAAATTTCTGCTCAAAATTCTCGGCACAAAGGATAAATGTTTGAAAATTGCCCATATGTATCCTGAATATTCCTTCTCTGCAGTTGAATTACTCAATTTAAGTACTTAAAGTCTGATGACATCTTACTGTATTTAGTAGCTGCTGCATAGTATTTAGTGTATTGTACTATGTGACTTCTGGCAGTTAGTTGTATTAATATTTTAGAGTCTGCTTAGGGCCAACAGATGGGATATAAATTTAGATAATCAATCAGTCAATATGGACATATGCTGAAATTCCACAATATTAAGATTCTGAATTTTGAAGTAAAGCTGTTAGATTGAGAAATGCATTATTTTTCACATTCTGAGTTTAAATTTGAAGGAAACATTTCAAACATTGCCAAATTATGCCCTGCCCATTTAAATGCATTTCCTTTTTAAAACCAGTTTTTCAATATTTTCCCTTTCATTTTGATATCTCTAATTAAATTTGACATATACTTATGTTAAAACATCCTCATATTAGAACTGTGGGTATTCAGATACAGAATTGAGATACTGCTATGCTTCTACATTTGGGAATTTCATTCGATTTCTTTCTATTTCACCTTTTTCCTGATGTGGAAATCAAGGTAGCATATAACAGAATTTAAAAGCACAGCTAAAAAATGTGACAATGAAAGTCCCAGTTAAATAAGCCATCCTAATCAAACAACTGTTACCCTGTGAATTTGAGGAACTGTGAAGGAACTCAACAAATACAGCGAAAAGATAGACATGAACCTGGACTACATGCTTGCTTCACGTTATGTGCTAGGACTTTGATCTTTATTTCTTCTAATAGCAGCTCCAAGCACAGCCCAAGAAGTCAGTCTACATGGACTCCACAGACCACACTGTACCCAACCTTTGTCTTTAGGGTTTGGGTTATGTTTAGGGCTAGAGTGGTGTTCTTTCTTGTCTTAGGAAGTGCTAAGTTCTGTTAGAGGAAGTGTCTGAGTCCTGCATTGTTCTGCAGAGCAGACCCCTTGTGTAAAGTTAAAACCATTACCCCACCCCTACAATGTTACGAGTAATGGTTGTTGGTCCAACAAATTCCTTCCAAGCTCTGACCTAACTTATTTGCTACTTTGTAAAAGAGACATAAGGGAAGGGCGACTCTTTCATAACCTGGCATTTATCAAGAGGCAATCCTTGAAATATTTTCTAATCAGACCTAATTTATTTCCTATAGTACATCTTGGCTTACATATGTGCCATGTCAACAATATATTTACTGTCCAGAGACTTGTCAGCTTTACCATCTCTGTCTTATCTTTGATTCTGCTTGCTTTATATTATTGGCAAGTTGTTCCAGCAAAGCACCAGTTCCTTCAAAGATATTTGAAAATAAATACACAGATGGATATCCAATGGTATTCTGTGTGAAATTTAGATAGCAGCTAAACAAATCAAAGCTCCAACAGAAACAAAAAAGAAGGGGGAAAAAGCTGGCAGAAATTATGAGTTTTCTCAACTATATTTTTTTAGCAGTATTAGGAGAGAATTCTTTGTTGGTGAACCTTTGTATGCTGGTGTAACTGAGTTACAAATAGCATAGCCATTTACACATTGCCAAAGAAGAGGAAACACTTCACTGAGAAGGAGGACAAAAGAAGGCATAGGTTTGAATGTACGTATGCTAAATTATATGTATAAATACAATATCTCTTGCTGTAGTAGGTGCTGTTTTGGTCTACTGTCCAGGTAGAGATGGGCAACTTCAAGGTTCTCAATTTCCCTCTTTATGGATACTTATATTACTCTGATTTCTAGGGGTCCCGCGAGGGACACCTAAATGTGTTCCAAATTATACAAGTTGGGGAAATTAGTCAAAGAGCACAAGCTAGCAGTACGAGACGCAGGGCAATGGAGTGAGATCTTTTCCCCAATGTCTATGGGGTCAGGCCGAGTCAAGGAGCAAACAGAAGTAAAATAATAATTGTGGTTTTATTAAAATACAATCAAACAGTGTATGCAGCACACTCATGCAGATAACTATAGAAATAAAGGTTGGAGTGGGATAGAGGGATTTTTAGAGGAGATTGTTGGTTTGGGTAATACTACCTGTCCTGAAGCCCGGGTAGTCTGAAGATGGAGTTCGTAGAGATGAAGTTTCTCAGTACGTGAGACTGAGGGGAAGGCTCGCCAAGCAAAGTGGCAGCAAGGCAGGATGGAAGTCAGGAGCGATCTGAAGAAGCTCTCAAAGTCAGGGGTTCTTATAGGGGAAAATGTGGCCATAGGCTTGTCCGTACTTGGGGAAAACAATGAGTTTCGGGCTGGAGACAAAGCCTCCGGAAGGTCAGAATTTAGCATGATTGAGTTAAGTCCGAATTGTCAATAGAGTAGCCAGTATGCAAACACAGAGTGCTTGACATTTGAGTATTCAACTAATCAAGCTGCCTGCTCGGGGCAGGAAGTTCTTTGTAAGTAGCGTGCATACTTAATAGAGCACTTGCCATGAGATCTCTTAAAGCGGCAGGACAGCTATTTCTAGCCTGCCTGTATTGTTTGGAATATTACAGTGATTAGCGGCTGTGCCTGTCTGCGAGCTTGTCTGGGGGCCTCGCAGCATGTGGAGAGGAATAAGTAAGGAAGGCCAAATTATTGATATCAAAGTGATACCTAATATCCCTCAAGTCCGGCCTAGAAACTGCGGTAACACTTATCTTTAATCCAGATTTGGACTAGTCAGCATTTCAGCTGCAGCAATAGTGCACAATATTTTTGGCCACAAAGGCTGCATCTGGTGTTGGCTGTGGGACAGACGTCTCTCACACACATGTATGCACACACAGACATGCATTTCCCATACACAGTGCCATGGGTAGCTCTTAAAGTTCAGTTTAATTCATGAAGTGGATTAACTGTCCCAATGACGTGGGAGCCCCTGCTACTTTTTAGCATATCACAATGACTGGGAGATAACTGCAGCTTAATTTCTTTCCCTTCCCTCAGCAGTTTCAGTTGAGATTGTTTCTTTGATACAACTAGTAGTTTTGAAAATGGAAGACCAACCAAACCAAAAATGGTTTCATCTCTGCAGCTTAGTTAATCAGCTCAGGTGTGGGGGAAAGGTATATATGACTCAGCTGGCTTTGAGGAGCTGAAGGTCATATATATGTACCCTGGGCTAAAAGTGCTCACGCCTGAAGAAAAAGGTATCTTCAAACAGAGGATGGTTATATTTAAAGTATGCTATGTGGCTACCCTAGTTTCATATATAGATCACATAGCTAAAAGGGAACTTTCACATAACAGAAATAAGTTTATAACTAGTCCAAGAAATGCTAAGTTTGAACCAATATCTGTTTTTCAAACACATGACAATCAAGGCAAGTGGGTGGCATGTGCAGCACAGAGCATTGTTACAAATAATTACCTAGCACAGTGGTCCTTAAGCTATCTGATGTGAGGGATTGGCAGGGTCCACCCCCCTACACCAATGTGCCACAGATCAGCACCATATTTGTGCCCATTAATCACATCTGTTTCTTTCTCTCCTGAAAACTTGTGTGGACTGAAGTCATGGAGCGGCAATGGTTTATAGGCTACCACTCTGAATAGCACTGACCTAACAGACACCTTTCTAAATACGGCCTTCACTTTATTTCAGTAGGTTGAAGGGAGGAGTTATAGCACAACAGAAGAACAAATATTTTGTACTCAGAAGTTCCCAGATTCAGTCACTGGCCTCTGTAGTTCAAAAGATCAGGTGATATGAAGAAATACATTCTGCCAGATTACCCTCTGCCCTGGAGGGTTACTACCAAAGCATAACTTTCCTGTCTTTCTTTTTCCCTTTCTGGTCTAGAAATGTTTGCTGTTTGATTATCATCTGATCTTCTTTGCCACATCCTTCTGTATTAAAGGTGCCCAAGGGTTATTGCTGTATTCTTAAAGTTATCTTTCCTCCTATTATAGCAATTTTGTTACCATGAGGGGGATCAAAGATCTTTGGAGGGCCACAAATACAGTCTCTTGTATTTGTACTTTTCCCACTCCCGCCCTAGATCAATGGAGAGGAATTTTGGGAGTTGTAGTCCAGCAACATCTGCGTACCTATGGTTGAGAACCATTGCCCTAGATAAAGCAGAAGCATTCTTGTGCACCTTTTCCTCAGATATTCTGCCAGATTGCTAAATGATTGTTACATTTCTGACAGACATTCTGTCAATGTCAGGCAGCGGCTTAAGCAGACACAGAGGCAGGAGCTGAGTTTATGGCTTTTTGTAATAAAGAAATCAAGAGGTTACGTCACCAAAACAAACAGAGGCAGCAAACTCAACAGCAAGGAACAGAAAGCCATGACACAGGATGCAGATTCCCAGGTGGTAGACAGTTGTTGCCCCATGCCCAACTCCCCCAGCGTCAATCTTAAATACACAGTCTTTAGCCCAGCTGGGGCTGATCAAATGTCCATTGGCCCAGCTCACAGCAGGAGTCCCCCAGACTTCAGGGCCGATTCAACAAATGCTTCTCTCGCAGCCGCTGTGATCTCCGAACCACCCCCTTCTCCAGCCGCCTCTGGAGGAACGTGAGGGGAGGGTCTGCTGCAAACTCTGGGCTGGAGTCAGAAACAGCAGCCTCTGACGAGCCGGAAGTACTGGTCTCATCTGCTGCAGGTACTGGGTCAGGATCTGGCCCCGGGACAGCTGTGGGGTCACTGGCAGGCCTCTCCCTTGACTCTGAAGGAGCCCCCTCTCCCTCAAGGATCCTCCCCTGGTTGGGAGTCCAAGTCTAATTCGGAGTTCCCGTCTGAATCGGCAGCATGCTTAGCCTGGCTCATGACACATACAGACATGTAATCTATTGAACCAGTAGACACTAAGGCCCTTTCTTCACGAGATGAGGGAATCGCTCTGTGCCATTACCTACAGCTTCTTCTGGGGTCTGAAGCAACGCAGACTGTCCCTGAAGCCCTTCTGCAGGGCTCCTCCTTGGTCCAGGGCGAATGGGAGCAGTGCGAAGTCTGTAGATCCGCACTGCTCCAGCTTCCAAAATGGCGGCTTCCAGATTCCAAAATGGCGACTTCCGGTTGATTGTGGGTCCCGACCAAACGCTGAAGTTCGCCATGCCTAAAGCCCGCCCTCCGCAGGTTCGCATTGGTGCGAGCCTGCGAATCTGCACAAGGGAGCAGAAATGCAATGGTGTGTTCCAGGAAAATAAAGACCTGTTTTTTGCAGTCTTTAGAAAACATGCTAGAGGACCACTTGGGGTCGTTTGGGAGCGGACTGAGGTGCGGATCTCCAGTAAGTAGTCCGCTCCTAGTCCACTCCAAGGTGCAGATGACCTCTGTGAGAGGACGCACTGCCCTGTTCTAATTGCCTGGTGCGGAAAGGGTCGAAATGTACTACCACTTTGGCTATTTCCACACTAGACCGTTATAGTGCTATTATTCCACTTTCAACATCCTATGGAATCCTGGGGTTTGCAGTTTAGGGAGTTGCCTCAAAGGCTCCTCCCTAAACTGCAAATACCAAGATTCCATAGGATGTTAAAAGTGGAATAATAGCACTATAACGATCTAGTGTGGAAATAGCCAAAGCACCAATGCGAACCTGCGATCTGCGGAGGGTGGACTTTAGGCATGGCGAGCTTCAGCAGTTGGTTGGGACCCACGACCAACCAGAAGCCGCCATTTTGGAAGTCGGAAGCCCCCATTTTGGAAGCTGGAAGCCGCCATTTTGGAAGCTGGAAGCCGCCATTTTGGAAGCCGGAAGCTGCCATTTTGCGAGCTGGAGCAGTGTGGATCTACAGACTTTGCACTGCTCCAATTCGCCCTGGACCAAGGAGGAGCCCTGCAGAATAATAGCACTATAACACCCTACTGTGGAAATGGCCTCTGTTTCAAAATAAAACTAAACTTATTAGGCCTGCAGCTCAAATTCAAAACTGATGTTTTCCTCCTTTTAAAAATGCAATAGCTTTTTTTTAAAAAAATCATCAAAACCTTATTTTTCCCTCCCCTGTCAAATATTACCAAGCTGTTGAACAAGTGCTATCTCACTCTTATCTTCCAGGAATGAAGTTTGCTTCAAAAAATGAGAAGCTAAGCTTAGAGATTTAATTCATTTCGTTCATTAAAATTCAAATCATTACGAAGCCACAGATGTTAACTTTTCAGTAACAACATACTGACAGTGGAGAAGGTCTGTTGTATTCACTGGGGCAGATACAAAGTCATCTTTGGTGGTGAATGTTTTGGTTCTTTTAAATACAGCTTAACAAGGATATAAATTGTTTTAATGAAGTTATCATTATGAAGAATGGATAGTATATGACTTCCTTGAGCCTTGGAAAACTTAACTTGCATTACTGAGTGCATGCAGGCAAAAGGATCATTGCTTGTTCATGAACATGTCATTCTTAAATTATTTTATGAACACAATATCCACAGAACACACAGTACTAATAAATTAGCTGTATTTTTGAATAGAAAATAGAATCTCGCAGTTGATATCAATGTGGAAAATCACCATCAATCACATTAGTTTTTGTACATTCTTTTTTCCCTTTATTTTTAAAAAAGAAATATGTTGCATAATAGAATACTAATAGATTCACATCAAAGCCTCAATGTATTATGTAATAATACATAAAACATAATAATACATAAAACACAATAATACATAATAATTCATATACATAATACATATACATAATACATATACATAATATATATATATATATATATATATATATATATAATAATAATACATATACATATACATTATACATAATAATACATAAAACATAAACAAGTTGATCAATCCAAAAAAGCAATAAGCTAGAAACACAATTTTATAAACAAATAAATAAATAAAAAGCAAAAGCATTCTGAACTAATGATATTCAAGGTCACTCTAGTGAGACACTTATGAAAAAAATACCAGTGCTCAAAACAATATGCTTGAATTACATACCATGTGTTGAAAAGTCACTTTTTAACAGTAACTGCAGTTATAGTTGCAAGACCATAAATTAGTTACCCTTACAGTTACATTTTAAAAAGTAAGTCTAGAATACTGTTGGTGCCATACACACATGTAAATTCCCTTACAGATGTGATTGCAGTGGCGGAGCTTGGAGTGTGTGGAGAGTGTGTGTGATGGGGTGGTGCTGCAGTGTGAGGGGCGTGGCTACTGTGAGTTGGGACGTGGCTGCACTGTGGGGGCATGGCCAGGGCAAGTGGGGGCATGGCTGCAGGCCGGGATGCCCCCAAAACATTGCTGTCTGGGGCAAATCGCCCCCACATCCCTGCACAACTGTGTGATTGTTCTTTTTCAGCCATTGTTTAATAGATGTATTCAGTTCAGTTACATAAGCAATGTTTTGCTAGTGTAACCATTTCATATGCAGTTGCTTTTCTCAGATGATGCATAACCATTTGTAAATGCTTTCAATATACCATTTTATTCATTTTGATTTTGGAAATGGTCATTGTGGATCACCCACTGTACAATGAAACAGTAAACAAGCATATTGACAGATTCACAATTGGTTGCAAAATGTTGGTATTCAGCAGAAGGGCAAGGTGGTGCAACCACAACATAACTATGTGAGTGTAGATCCACACTAAGCAAGCACAATGTGGAATCTCAGCCTGTTTGCTTCCTATTTTTCAAATATAATTAAGCAATTACTTTTCATTTACTAAACAACACTGGAACATTTTTCATTCAGTAGCATGAGGTATGCAGCATGAGCCAGAACATGATCACCTTTCTTCCACTAGTTAGCAAGGCCATATCCAAGGCTGCCAAAGTAAATTGAAAATTACAGTTATATGCAAAAGTTAAGTTGTTAAGTTACAATTGTAATGTAATGCAGTTATACCGTGATTACTGACAAATAATAATACTTAGTTATTTTTTTAACTATCAGCTTTTAAGCTCTAGACTATGTCCACACATATATATCACATAGTAATGGTAATTAGTTTCATAACTTGGTAAATCTTAGCTGAATGCATTTGTCAGCATCATCAGAAAAATGGTTGAAGCTGATATGATGTTTCAGTTTCTGAGCACTGCTTCATGCATGCACACCATGATTTGCATTGTGCTCAAAGAGTGATGATCATATATGTATGAACTGAGCTGAAAGCTGAATGGGGACTTTTATCCTAAACCATTTCTTGATTGAAATAAGAGACATTTACCCTAGATCTCCTACATATATATCTATATAATCTACTAGGGTTTGTTTCATTCCTGTTTCACTTCTGTCTTGGTTTTGATCCTCTTCCAAAACCCCACATGACTGCTTCAGATAAGGTTCAGGGTCTGGCCAAACTAGCTCCGATGGCAGAGCCCATTTTTAAGTGACTTTGGAACAGTCTGTTTTATTTTATATTATTTATACCCTGCCTTTCTACAGGCAAGGGCCTTCAGTGGCTTACAATGAATGAATGAATGAATGAATGAATGAATGAATGAATGAATGAATAAATAAAACGAAGTTTAGCCCATGGACAAATCTTACACACTAGGGGCATGAATCTTTTGGAATGGGAAAACAGATTATAATAACGGTGCTTATAATGGTAAGGCTTGGCCATGTTAATTGCTTTCCTCTTTGATCAGAGATACATACTAGTAAGGTCTTATCCTACTAGATAAATCAATGCTTGTCTCATGACATGTGTTAATTGCCTTAATTAGTGCCAAGTTGTTTGTTAGTGTTGGTAATATAATTGTCATTTTCTGTATACAATTTCACTCAGAACTCACCCTCAAACATATATATCATGCATATATACCTTAACCTTTAAGATTATACTCCAGGCATTTGCAGGGTCAGATTGTCAACCACAAAAACTCATGACATAATGAATCCAGTAGTCTTCAAAGTGCTAGCAGACTCTTGTTTTGCTGGAATAGTCCAACTAGGCTGCTCCTTTGAAAACTAATAGGGTCTTTAGAATGGAATGGCATACATCTGCCTTCATCTGGTTAACAATTGAGGGGGGTCTATTCTCAATGTATGATATGATCTTCATAAATCCATTGACAATGAAATGGGCAATTCATAACACTGCCTTTATGCCCCTAATAAACAAATAGCTGTCTATCACCCCTTTATGTTAAATGATTGGAAAGAGTTAAATGAACATGATTGCCATGGAAATTTCTTCAGCCTTAATGTTTTTTTACTTACTTTTCCTTTGCTGTATTGAATGCCCTTGTGATAGAAAAGAAAGAACAAACATCAAAAGTACCTTTTAACTCCACAATTCTTTCTAAAATTCTTTTAAACATATAGACTATACCACTGGCTTTCTGTCTTCAAAGCATGCAGGAGGATGAGGGTCAGATATAAAAATTATTTTGATCATTATAATAAAATATGCATGTGAATTGTATGAAACTGCAGAGATATTATTTGTGTGTTAATGAAACATGGTAACATTAATTACACACTTTTGATTTTTTCCCCTCTTTTCTTTGGTAGCTTCTGTCCTTGTAATTAAAGTACAAATGGGAGGAAATATTTGTAACCTATAAGGATTCACTAGCTCTGGCTTCATGATTCAATTGCTCTTAAAACATTTTTTTTTAAAAAGAAATAGTCATGTCTTTTAAGAAAAACAAATAACACTAGTAACCCATCTCCATCAATCATGGCACTGTTAAAATCTCAAACTTGTCCGGATATCCTCAAATGTCTAGTAGAATGAGTGAGTTTAATTAACCTTGTAAAGGTCAACAAAGATGACACATGGTGAGTCTCTCCCTAGGGAAGTGATTCCATAATTTGTGTGCTCTTTAAACCCACCACTCTTCTTAGTGTTTCAACACAGTACGTTCACAGAGTTAAATTGACCTAGCTGTGTTCCAGGATCAAACAGTTTTCAGCTGATCAATGAACCTAC
Organism: Ctenosaura bakeri; assembly: GCA_948474755.1. Classification (NCBI taxonomy): domain Eukaryota; kingdom Metazoa; phylum Chordata; class Lepidosauria; order Squamata; family Iguanidae; genus Ctenosaura; species Ctenosaura bakeri. Next base: position 50,318 of record CAOLHI010005560.1, read on the forward strand.
CTCCACCTAGATCACTGGCAATTTCCTGAAGTTATGGAATTGTAAGCTTTTCACACAAATCATCTAGTATTTCAACTATAGAATGTTGGGATCATTTAAACTGTACCGTGGATAACATAATTGTCCTGAAAGTGAATTTGGTTCAATTTATTAAAGTGAAAAGGTATCATGTAGGTAACTTTGAGATGAGCCTTGGAACATGACAGACTCCATTTGATGATATGTAGTTTTATTGTAGGTAGGTAGCTGCTCTTAGGAAACAGTGCTTTTCTAACTGTGATGAGTATTTGAATTATTTGCTAAAAGAATCTGTCTTCATACAGGTATGTGTTATGTACCGTTAATGGACTACATTTTTAAGATGTGTTGGAACTGAAACAGTTAGCTGTTAGATGAATGTTTTATGTTCCCATTTGTTATATAACATATATTCATTCCTACGTTTGGTTTTATTTTTATTTAACAAAATACTTCAAAAATATTTGCACTGTTTCATTTCAATTCCCTATTAAATATCAAAGTAAATGCCTGCTTAACTTTATTCTAAAGGTGGTGTTTAGCTTTTTTTTAAAAAATCTGTCTATTAAACATGGAACATACTATTTGAGATAGAACTTAAATTATATTAATTAATGAATACTAGTGTACTTAATTATTTTAAAACTGATAATTGATGACATTGAAACAATAAAGTCCAGCACATTTTAAAAAAGAATTATTTATACATTACAAAAATCCCAATTTTTAATCTAAAGATTGTTTAACTTTTGATACATGTAGGCATTTTCATGCATCTGAATAGAAGCCATTAACAGTACTCCTCACTGAACAAGGCACTCCATATAGGATCTACAAGATTTTAGAAAGGTGTGCTCACTGAACCCAAGCTGAGCAAACAACTTAAGAATCAAACTCCACAATAAACTGAGTGAAAATAACTAAAACTATTATTAGCTCTGGAACAGAATCTCCCAGGGCCAGCAGTGGGAGCTTTCCTTCTAGAGCTAATAGTTAAATAAACATCTCAAGGACAAAGACTAAGGCCCTTTTCGCATGCTTTTTTTTTTGCGCGAGTGCCCCTTAAGCATCGCGTGAGTGCGAGCGGCGCTCCGTATGACGCACTCCCCCTCGCGCGATGCTCATGAGGCTGAAGCAGGGTGCGCACACATGTTTTGATTTTCGGCTTTAAGCTGGAAATGCCCCGCGCTCGCGCAATGCTCGTGGCACCCTCACGCACTTACCTGTGTGCGGTGCTTTGGTGAGCAGGGGCGGTCGCGCTTCCTTCCCCCCATGCAGCCTACAACTCCCAGACTGCGCTGCAGAAGAAAGGGGCAGGGTGCTTGTGCAACGGTTGCGCTAGAAAGAAGGCATGCAGGAGGCAAAAAGGGCTGTCGTGAGCAGCTTGCGCGAGTGGCTGCTTGCACGAGCGCCGCTCCCCGCTGCCGTGACGAGGTAAGGTGCGAAAAGGGCCTAAATCTCATCCCTTGTATGTCCTGCTCCTGCATTTACTGCCCTATCACCATGAAAGTACTGGTTATGACCTATAAAACCCATATAGCTTGGGTCCAGGCTATCTGAAGGACTCTGTTTTCCTCTGTGATAAACTTGCTTCCCTGAGCTGTAAGATCTTAAGGAGAGGATCATTTCCCTATCCCACCTCTATCCTTGCTGTCCTTCTCTTGGTAGGTGAACTTTTTCTTTTCCAACAGGCGTTAGGAGCCTGACCCAAAGGGATTTTCATACTGTGTCGTTTACTGATTTTTTATTTTTTTGTCTTCTTAATATTTTGCAGATGCTGTCTGTCTGTGCCAAGCAACAGAGTGCAGGGGCAGCAGAAGGCCATTCACAGTCAACAGAGACACTAACAGTCAGTACAACTTGCCCATTCACAGTCCAGCTGGCTCTCATCCCAACCCAATTAGCTCCTGGTGTCCTTGCTTCTGTGTGTCCTCCTTCGAGACTGCTGTTCACCTGGGGAAGCTGAGCCGTGGCCCATGACATTTAACAAAATTGTTTTAAATGTTTTTAATTATGTGGATGGTTTAGTCTGATTCTGACAGAAATTTTTTGTACATCTTCCTCTTAGTACTTCTAGCACTAATGAAATCTTGGAACACCAAGATACCCATGGGTGACAAGGATTATTCCCTGATGGGGTCCTATCCTCACAGTTTTACTAATGCAAGAGAGTCATCCATCTTCTGACAATTCATTTAGCCTTAGATCAATAAATCTTCTTGTGGGGAGCAATGATACACAAGCAGGTAACAAGTAACATCTACTGAAATTCCCCTTTCTATATACCTGTTAAAGGTACACCTTCAGTGCAAAAAGGTGCTATATACGTGAAAATAAATAAATAAATAAATAAAACCAGCTATTTAAGATCAGAAATTAGTGATTGAAAACTAAGCATTTTAATTATTTCCACACATTTAGCATGGTATGTGGTAGGGAGCCCTGGTGGTGCAGTGATTAAATGCCGGTACTGCAGCCACAAGGTTATGAGTTCAGTCGTGCTGGGATCCAGGTTGACTCAGCCTTCCATCCCTCTGTAGGTTGGTAAAATGAGTACCCAGCTTGTTGGGGGCAATTAGCTAAAACACATTGTAAACTGCTTAGAGAGCACTTAGCTGATAACCAGTATAGAAATACACATGCTATTGCTATACTATTGATCCTGATTATTAGAAAAACCATATATGGGTTTTATCCTGGAAAATCCTCTAAAGACATGGAATCGTTTGCCATCTCAGGTTGGCTTTGACTTACGGTGACCGTATGAATGAGAGAGCTCTAAGTCACCCTCTCATGAACTGTCCTGCAGATTCAGGGATATCTCTTCCTTGATTGGGTCTTTCCATCTGTAATGGGGTCTGCCTCTTTTCTTACTACATCCCACCTATCATCTTTTCCTAGTGAGTCATGTCTTCTTATGATATGGCCAAAGCACAACAGCTTTAGTTTAGTCATCTTGGCTTCCTGGGAGAATTCAGGCTTGGTTTGCTCAACAACACATTCATTTATTGTTGTTGTTTTTATCATCCATGGTGTTCCAACATCACGTTTCAAAAGAGTTGACTTTCTTCTTCTCAGATTTCTTCATTGTTCAGCTTTCACAACCATACATAGAAATTAGGAATATGATAACATGGACAATCCTAACTCCAGTATTCATTGATATATTTTTACACTTCAGGATCTTGTCTTGTTCCTTCATAGCTGTCCTTCCAAGGCCCATTCTGATTAATGACTGAGCCAAAGGGTGATAATGGGCTCTTCCCATTATCCGGGCAGCTGAAGGGAGATAATTTCCTCTTCAGGAGAATAAGATGTTAATGAGATATGAGGTTTCAGTTACATTTATTGGGGGTCACCATCACAGGAGGATATCAGAGATCATAAGAGACAATTGCCCTTGTCAGATGACCAGATGGAGGACAAGGTGAGAAGCTTCCAGATGATTCGAACAAGAAGTTATAAAAGGACCTCAAGAGATCACAAGGTGAGGGAAACAAAGGAACATTAAGGAGAGACAAAGGATGGATAGCAGGCTGGGCAAGGCTTGTCCAGACTCCTGAGTCCCCTACTCCCACCCCAGCATCCAGATATAGTAATGTGAGTAGAATTGGAATGTTTTAGCTAGTTGTGTTAGGGACTTATATTCTTTTTAAACCTCTGGCTGAAATGACCTAGGCTTGTTTGTAACTGCTAAGTAATACCCGAAGGGTGTTGCCTTGAAATCTTTTGTCATTGTGTTTGCCAACTTAGAATAAAAATCTTTCCTTCGAAAGATCTCCTCTGTCCATGTTCTCTCTCCACATGCCTTACTGATTTGTGTCCATAGACAGAACCTTGAACTGTTTCAGTATCTTCATTGTCTACTTGAGGTTATGTAAATCATCTGTAGTCATTATTTTTTTTCCTTAATGTCCAGCTGTACTTCTGTCTTTGCACTTTTGGCCTTGATTTTCTTCAGTTATTGTTCCAAGTCTTTGCTGTTTTTAGCTAATAGTATGGTGTCATCTGCATATCTAAAACTGTTGATATTCCTTTCTCCAGTTTTCACACCTCCTTCCTCTGAGTCTAATCTTGCTTTACGTATGATATGTTAAGCATGCAAGTTAAACAGAAAGGGAGATAAAATGCAGCCTTGCCTGATCTTCTCACCAATTGGAAACCATTCAGTTTCTCCATATTCTGTCCTAACAGTAGCCTCTTGTCCTGCATTCAGGTTATACATAAGGACAACCAAATGTTGTGGCATATCCATTTCTCTAAGGGTGCTCCATAGTTTTTCATGATCTACACAAAGGCTGTGCTAAAATCTATAAAGTACACGCTGATTTTCTTTTGAAATTCTTTGGCGCACTCCATTATCCAATGTATGTTTGCAATATCATTCTTACTGACCTGAAAGGGAAACTTTCTTATTGACTTAAAATTAGCAGTAGAACCTTTTTTAAAAAAAGAAAAATATGTATTTTGTTAGCAATCTGAATCTTTTGACTTTACAGGTAATAAATGGCATATTTGCCTTTACTCAAGTGATGAAAAGGTTTGATTTTTTCTAGATGTTATTTTTTCCAAATGGATCATCAGTCCTGTTCTGGTAGTGGAAAGATAGAGTCAGTGAGGTAGCTGGTGCAGTCAATCACACAACCTGCCTCAGGCACATCTGTGTTGTGCAGTCTGAAGGGAGTACATTCCATCTGCTGATAAAAGAACATATTTCTACCTTGGGAGATGCATGTTCTCAAAATGAAGCTGTGGATTTTCAAATTAGAGGGTTTGGTAATAACAGTCTCTTGCATGACAGTGTGTTATACTTGCCAGAATGCAGAATTAAAATTAGGGAGACCCATTTTCAAATTCCTATACAGCCATAGGAAGCTCTCATGAGTTTCTTTCATCCTGGTTTTTATTGTTGTTTTTTTAAGGCACAGTGAAATCAAGCTGATTGTGAGACACAACCCACCCACACCTTCCAGACAGTGCCCCCTTTTCAGGTGATGCTTCATAAAAAACCCTAACTATATTAATATGTCATTAATGCATGTAATAGACAAATATATCAAAGTGCTGTGAACTTTGACTGGTTACCACAGCAGGAACAAGGAAGCCCAGAGGAGGGAAAGTGCAAAGAGACAATGAACCAGAGTATGAAGTACTCAGATTTATGGTTTATTACAAAAACACACAAAGTACAAATGTGCATAGCATTCAGGGAGGGCCAACATATAACTTGTTAAATGTGCAGAGAAGGGAAGAGATGGGGCAGACTCCAAGTGTTATCAAGAAGCATCTGATTAATACAGAAAGGAGAGGAGTGAAACCAAGATCAGTATGGAAGTGTTAAGACACACGAATGAGAGAAATAGTGGCTTGACATAAATGATATCTTCTTTCTCCAAGTGCAGAATTTTTTCCATGTTATGAACTCAGTTTTGAAAGCTCCTATTTTGGGATGAACAGTTTGAGTAATGGGAAAGAAGGAACTTAAAATTGGTAATGGGAAGGGATGTGTCACAGGAAGGAACACTAACATAGAACATATTCTCTGCTGCATGTAGAGGGCTGTTACTTTGATTTCTGGGGGTCCTGTGAGGGACACAAATATTACAAAGTTGGGAATTAGCAAAGAGCACAAGCTAGCACTACGAGAGGCAGGGCAACGTAGTGAGATCTTTTACCCAATGTCTACATGGTCAGGCCGAGTCAAAGAACAAACAGAAGTAAATAATAATTGTTGTTTTTATTGATATACAGCCAAACACGTATATGCAACACACTCACACAGAGATCTATAGAAATAAAGATAGGAGTTGGATAGAGGGATTTTAAGAGGAAGTTTTGTATGGGAAATACTACACCTGTCCTGAAGCCCAGGTAGTCTGAAGAAGTTTGTGGAAGTGGAGTTTCTCAGCATGTGGAACTGAGGGGAAGGCTTGCCGAACAGAGTGACAGCAAGGCGGGATGGAAGCCAAGAGCGATCTGAGGAAGCACTCAAAGTCAGGGGTTCTCATAGGGGAAAATGTGGCCGTAGGCTAGTCCGTTCTCGGGGATAACAATGAGTTTTGGGCTGGAGACAAAGCCTCCGAAAGGTCAGAATTTTACATGATTAAGTTGAGACCGAGTTGTCAATAGAGTAGCCAGTATGCAAACGCGGAGTGCTTGACAGTTGAGTATTTGGCTCATCAAGCTGCCTGTTCGGGGCAGGGAGTCCTTTGTAAGTAGCATGCATACATAATGTGGTACTTGTCTTGAGGTCTCCTAAAGCGGCAGTCTGGCTATTTCTGGCCTGCCTAGATCTGTTGGAATGTTTTGGCTATTAGTGGCTGTGCCTGTGTGTGTGCTTGTCCGGGGGCCTTGCAAGCACGTGGAGAAGAATAGGTAAAGAAGGCCAAATTATTGATATCAAATGATATCTAATATCCCACAAGTCAGGGCTAGAAACTATGGTAACAAGGCTCTAGGTTCAGTTCACAGCCTGACCAGTTAAAATAACCTGCAATTTCCTATGTGCCATGCATTTCTTTGAACCTAAAATTTTAAACAAATGTTGCCAAGGCAGCCAGAATTTTAGTGGTAGACTATTATGCAATCTTGAGTACATATACTTTTAGCTTGCATGAGGTCACATCTCTGTGTAGTTTGTGTATATATGCTTTATATTAAACGGGAAGGAGGGTGCCCCCCACTTTCCTGGCTATATGTGAGATGTTAGACCGCCTGGAAAGACTGGTTACATCTGCTAAATGTTTACTTTGCTGAGTAAGAGTTTGAGCACTGGAAACATATTTCCTATTAAGACCTCAAAATTCAACACCTGCACTCTTCTTTCCTCCTCCGAGTCCTGATATCTATGTTTCACATTTGAAAAAGAAACTTCTCAACATCCCACTATGACAGACAGATCTCATCTGTAGTGTAGCAAGCTTGTGTGAAATTGAACCTCAGTTTAACCCGGCTGCTTTCTGAGTGCACATACAGCATACTTCAACGTTACATGCTGTACCCTTAGGGTGGGTCTCAGAATGTGCTTCAGGCCTTGATCATGTGAGAAGTTGGACATTTGAGACCACATTGCAATGATACTTAAAAGATTTGTTTATTTAGTTGAGGCTGCAGCACTCAATTCCATGACTGTCAAACTGTTATGGTTAAAGGTTTGTGAGCTCCCTAATAATTGTCTGCTGAAACATCTGAAAGATGGACAATATTCAAAATGAAATAACATTTATAAAGAATGTGCATAATCTTTTTTGTTATGTAAGAACTCCATACACCATCACTTCAGACTGAAGCTCTTTTCAAATAACACCTGAATGGAGCACATGTGCAAGCATGGATATGTGTGTATCTGCTCTTTTGCATAGACTCAACACAGGTGAAAATTGTGTATGTGGATTCTCCAGGACTGGCCCAAAATGTTCTGCTGCCTAAAGCAGAGGATAAGATGGCATCTTTCTCCCTGGCTGATTCCATGTAAAAAAACTGACCACAATGGCCATTGGATCTTATGATAGGACAACATTGTATCACAGCTCAGGATAGTAGTATTACTCAGGGAACACAGACGGCCTTTCTGCACTACACTGTTATAGTGCTATTATTACACTTTCAACATTCTATGGAATCCTAGGGTCTGCAGTTTAGGGAGAGCATTTAGAATTCTCAGCCAGAGAGTTCTTTGGCCTCAGTAAACTACAAACCTCAGGATTCCATAGGATGCTGAAAGTAGAATAATAGCACTACAACAGTGTAGTGCAGAAATGGCCAGAGAAGTTGGCCATATCCACATCGCATAATTATAGCACTCTGATGCATTTTAACCATCATAGTTCCATCCTATTGATTTTAGCCCTGAACTGTAGTACAAGAGCTCTCTAGCAGATAATTTTCAATTCCTCACCAAAGTACAAATCCCCAGATCCTGTAGGATGGAGCCATGGCAACTAAAATGGTATCTTGTGCTCCCCACATTCAGACTGTAGTGATATCACAGTGTTTTTCTTCTTCTTTATAATATTGGCAAAATCAGACCAATTCTGTCTGCCTCCTCTGCAAAGACTTCAATTTATGCCTTTGTAATTTCCTACCTTGATTATTGCAATCTTTTTCTGACTGGTCTTCTGTCATCTCATTTTAGCCCTCTGGTTTCCATTCAACATTCTGCTGCTCAGATGATCTTTTTGGCCTGTTGTATTCATCATGTTACCCTACTATTGATATCTCTTGATTGGTTGCCTGTTCATTTTAGGATTCATTACAAGCTTCTCATTTTAACTTTTAAAGCCCTATACAACATAGCTCTCCCCTGTCTTTCAGTGCTTATTTCTTTTTTACCAACCTGCTGATAACTTGTGTTCTAGACCTTCTGGGTTTCTCCTCAACCAAGGGTTTCCTCTTCCTTGGGTGCTTTCCGCACGGTATTTTCCATGTGAAAGGGTGCCTGAAGCGCTGCACGATTGTGAGGAGCAATCTGCACGACGCACTCACAATCGCGTGATGCTCCAGGGGCTGGCAAGCGCCAATTGCACACCTTTTCATTTTTGGCTAGAAGTCGAAAATGGTGCGCAGTCACACATTGTTCCCAGGCCCCACACGCACTTACCTAGTGTGCTGAGCCTCTGGAGCTGTGCCGGTCATGCTTCCTGCCCAGCGCAGCCTGGGAAACTCCCAGGCTGCATTGCGGAAGGAAGAGGTGGGGTTCTCATGCGAGTGGGCAGCTCGTGCAGAGCTGTAGCAGCAGGGATGCGAGAGCCTCTCGCCAGAGGCTGCTTCATGCGATTCCCGCACCCCAATGCCGGAAGAAGGTAAGGTGCGGAAAGGTCTCTGGTTCAGCATTGTGCTTTTTCACTTGCTGCTCCATACTGCTGGAATTGCCTCCTTGAACATATGTGGACTGCTTCTTCCATCATTGTTTTGGAATCTCCATTAAAACTTCCTTGTTTTCCAAACCTTTTGGAATTTTAGTTTAATATTGTTTTATAATGTTGCATATTTTGGCTCTATGTTTTTGTCAGTTTGATTTATATTTTCTGCATTATTTTTTCCCATCCAGATAATTTGTTTTACAATTGTATTGCATAGTTGTCTATTTGTATTACTCCTTTCCCTATGTATGGGTGAGTGTCTTTATGTGTTAGATTGTATATCTTTGGCAGGGCTATTTTTTGTTTTTCTTCTACTTGTGACATGTGCATTGATAGTGCTATCAAAATCAATGATGATAATGATGATAACAACAAAATCATAGTGTTATGACTGTGTAGTGAGGATATGCCCCTGGCCACATGGCATACACCATTTTGCATCCTTCAGCGTTTGCTGCCAGAGGTGGACATCTCATTCTCTCTAATGAGAGGGTTAGCACTGAGAATTTCTCCATACAGTCAGTACTCTGCAACTTTTACACACACTGCGTTTGTGCTGTGATAATGATTTTCTGTCTGAAAAGACCTTGTCTTTGAAGTCTAAGTACTGTCATATATTGAGTTTACATGATGAGAACTCACAGTCCAGGATCCAACCCTGTCTGCCCCCCCCAAAAGGCTGAGATTCATATGATAGCAATCATCCTATTTTTCTTACAAAAGAAACAATTTGGTAGTCACCTTGTGAAAATTCTTGCAGGGCTTGGTCTTATAAATGTTCAACTCATGGCCAATATAAATTCAGGTTCCATCAGTTATGACTGCTGTCTGTGACTATTGTCTCTGGCAGAGCTTTCCAAACTTTTCATGTTGGTGTCACACTTTTTAGACACACATCATTTTGCAGCACATAATTCAGTTTTACTAGCAAAATGGAGTTTAACCTAACCCCTTGTAAGAGATATAGACACATACATAAATTGTAATAATGAAATGTATGGGGACACAACATCTCATGAAAATGTTTCATATGTTTTTAAAAATATATGATTTATAAATAATAAGATACATACATTTTCAAGATTGTTGTCATCTATGAGTAAAAATATGTAAATATGTGCAAGATTTTAAAAAATTGAATAAAACCAATAAAGGAGAGACAGCCCCCACATCCAATCCTGTGCCGCTGACATCACCCTTGGTGAGGAAAGATCCTGGTGAGAGTGCTGGTGGTGGGCCAGGCTCAGGTGTGGGGGGTCTTTCTTGGCCCAGGGAGGTGACACACTTACACACGGCAGGCAACACATTAACATGTTGCGACACACCATTTGGAAAGCCCTGGTCTATGGAGATAGTGTTCTTTTTCACACAGAGACAGTGGATAGTTTGAATTATTTGTCATTAGATCAAAATATTATTTGCATGTTATCATTATTATCTTGATTTATACCCCACTTTATTCCCAGGTTGGGACTCAAAATGGCTTACTACGATTAAAAAGACATAGTTAAAAAAACACAGAAAACAACATTTAAAACACAATTAAAAATAAAGAAGAATTAAAAGAATTAGCATAGTATTGCACCATCTATATTTGAAAGGATTGCAGTGTGCATAAAGTTTATTTATATTAATAAATCATCTGCTGTGATGATTTATTTGAGTTCACACCCATATGTCTCTGCCTGGTGTAGGTCAACATGAGACCTAGTCTTTATTTAGCACCCCTCACAGAATTGCTCTGCAGTTGTGATCCAAGCCTCATAAAACCAAATGAAACAAACATTTACCTCATCTGTATTAGGCCTCACTATGTTTTTTCCATTACAATATTTTAAAAATCCTTAGTGACTCAGTCCTTTATTCAGCGCAGCCCTCCCAAATGGCCAATAAGACTTTCAGAATTCAGGAGGGACAGCCTGGGAATATTACCACACAAAATAACATAATTGTTTCCACATGTACAGACAAATGAAGTCTTGTAGCGGAAATAATAATAAAAAAAATAGATATGATGACAAAGCTGAGTTCCAGACCTACATGTGTAGCTCTAAAATAGAATGGGAAATTACACAAATGCACATGAAACACTTTTGTTTTCTGGATGTTTTACAACTGTGTTCCTTCTGGATAAATTGCAGTTCTTCAGGAAAAAAGAAATGGAAAGGATTAAAAGAAAATAAAGAAGGCCTTCTCACAGCTCCTAAATTTCTCCTTGTTAAAATCAGTGCACCATTTTTTGCTGTAAAGTAATAATTACCTTCTCTGCATGTTACCTCAAGTTAGTGTGCCATGAATCACATGACACACCAAAATATAATTCCATATGAATTATAAGTACAATTTGACACTAATGGCTTTTAATCCCGGGTATGTTAGGAAACCCATGCTTCTACTTTCGATCCCTTTCAAGTACAAATATCATGAAATTTTCAACAGCTCCTGAAGTCCTGCATAACAATTTCTGAGACAGAAATGGCACAACCTAAATCAAGAAAAAAAATGAACAGACCTGCTTTGAGCACACCTGGAAAATGCTTTGCGTTTGTTATCAGTCCTGTTTTTACTGGTTTGATTCTGAAACATTTACAATGCACTTCGTAAAATGAGGAAGAATTATGAGACAAGCTTTACCATATTATTTTTCTGTTTCATTATATTTTACCACAGCTTGGAACAGAAAGATCTGCTGTTATATACTTTTCCAACAGATTTTTTTTTAATAACTATTTGAAGCTAGATCAGGATCCTTCTTTCCAGAGTTACCAGGTGTAAACCAACAGAATATTACTTTAAAAGTAATTGGCTAGTGTTAGTGTTCCAGGTCTCAAAAAAGTAGTTAGTTATGAATTTTTGTGGTGTTTAAAAAGAAAACAAAGGTACTAATTTTCTAAATGTAGATTCAGGACCATTTCTTGGGATGGTGGTGATAATGACAACGACAATGACAACAAAAACAGGCTATGATGAGCAATGCTGGATCAGACCAAGCACCCTTTTAGTCCAATTTTCTGTTTGCATTGTGGTCTTGTGCAAGTTGCCTATGGGAAATCTATCAGAATAACATGAATGTAACTGTATTCTTTGAATGTTTTTGAAGTGCTGGGAAAAGCTGTCTGAGTTTTAAAGGCTGACTGCTTTTGGTGAACAAAAGCTCTGGTTCAGGAAGATTTTCGTTCACAGACTCCATGATGGAATTTTGCAGCTGTGATAAATCTGTGGTGGTGAGGCCAGTCTGTCCTTAATTTAAAAATATAGATGCCAAAGTAGAAGAGGACCACTGAAAGATGGATCACTTCTTGCAGACAGACTAGTGAACTCCATTTGAAGATGAGACATCTACATTGTGCAGCCTTGAAGACCCCCTCCCAATTATAATTATGAAACTGAAATTTATCTCTTAGCTGTTTTGCTGGCTGTGAAATAAAGCAGAAAATAAAAACTAAAGCCTAATAATGATTTTAAAATGTCTTAAGTCATAGTTGCATTTTATTTTTATAGCCTGATAAGTCATTTTTGCTTAATGAGAATAGAGTTGATATCCTGCTGTAAGATAGGGAATAATCAGGCGAATTATGTTTAGCATAGCATCGGTTTCTGACCCTTTAGAGATACAATAAAATTCCTCTCTTTATTTACTCTTAAATTAATGTTTGTGCTTAGATTTGAAAAGAGACCATTTTTTATGCTTTTTATGCTTTCATTATGCTTTTACCTTTCATAAGGTTGTTTTAAATCTAAGGTGCTAAAATAGTTGGGCTATGTAAGTTTATCATCTTGTGTTACCAGTCAATGTCAATTGCTTGGGCTCTAGTGGTAAAGTTTGTTTTCAAAAACATTTTAATAACCAAAATCTAGAAATAATAAGAACAAAATTATGATCTCAGACAGAGGTGCTTATTGGGGATGTACCTGAAATACAAAAACTTATGACTTTTGAA
>CAOLHI010005561.1:0-64207 GCA_948474755.1 Ctenosaura bakeri
TACAAAATCACTTCGCTGAATTCCAGAATTTCTTGCTACGATATGATAAATTTACAAATTCTTGTAAAGGCTTCTTTCAGCTTTTGCCAGAGCACTCTTTCCCTGTCCTCCTATTAACTATCCATCCAGTTATAAACTTTTTGACTTTCACTCTCAGAGCCTTGTGCTATCATTTGTGAGTTCCCTACTTTGGTATCATCTCTACCGATGAATGATTACCCCTGCCCCAGGTAAAAGAACTTGGACACATCACACACATCTCAGCCACAGAAAACCCTGTAACAGATTCGATTTTGTTCTTGTTGTGTGCCTTCAAGTTGTTTTCTGGCTCATGGCGTACCCAAGGCAAATCTGTCACAGGGTTTTCTGGGGGCTGAGAGTGTGTGACACACCCAAGGTCACCCAGTGTGTTTCCATGGCAAAGCATGGAATCAAACCCTCGTTTCCAGGGGTTGTAGCCCAATGTTCAAATCACTACACTGTGCTGGCTCTTAGGTTCAACTTAGGGTTGCTTATAAGTTGGAAATGACTTGAAGGCACACAACAACAACAACAACAACTTAATCTACAGCAACAGCAACTTAATCCTGAAGATAGGAATAGAGTATCAACTCTACAAATTATGGTGGTTAACAAACAAGGAGTATTATGCCTAATGTAAAGAACAGATAAAACATCGTGATTATTGCATCTCTGGAAGAGCAGCAGTGCAGAATATGTAATCCCTCCAAGTGTTGCAAACCCCATCAATACTAATTAGCACAACCAATGACTGAAGATGATGGGAACCACAGTCCAAACACATATGGAGTGCCCAAGTTGCAAATCCCCAGCTGTACTATGTTTTCTCTGCCACACATCCTATTAGAAATACATTCAAGGTTTGTTTTTACTTTTTTGGATGTTTCATAATCCAATAACTGCTCACAGATATGAGATACATTTTCCAATGTACAGATTTGTGTGTCAAATAAAGATATACAATTGTCAAGGACATAGTATGATATAAAGCAGGGTAATTTACTAGAATGTTTTTCACTTGGCATATTATGCAAGTTATGCAATAAAATAAATGGTTGTACTGTGTTTTTTCTGGTTTGTTTTTTGCTCCAATCTTTAAGCTTAAGTAGGTTTGGCCATGGCCATACTTGGGAGCCTCTAGGTGTTTCAGCCTGAGCTTTTGGAGAAAGGATAGAAAAAGAAAACCTTATCTTTTGCTGTCGCTTCAACCCCCCCCCTACACTGAACACAAAGAACCAAAAACCAAAAGTGAACAAGAAATTATCATAAGTATAATTTCATTAAGCAGTTTGTATTTAAATAAATAGATGTGATGGGTGTGCAAGTCAGCATCGTGCTGTATAATACTGCAACTCAGATTCTGTGCTTACACTTAGCATGTTCCCCATGAAACACACTTAGCAACTTTAGCTGGGAAAACAGGAAGACAGAGGAAATACTATCAGAGGACAGAAATAACAAATAGACTGCTGGGGTTATCAGCCTTGGTTACTGATCAGCAATCCTGCCTCAAATTCAGTTTGACTGCAGTGGGAAATAAGTCACAGCTTCATTTACATCTAGCCAATAAATGAGTGAAATATCACAGTGGTGCTCTAATTTCTGTTCCAACAATATGCAGCCCATTCACACAGTCCTTCTGTAAAAGAGACTCGTGTTTTCTGGGGAGGAAAGAGAGGAAGACTGAAAGCCTTTCCACTTCAAATATTAGGAGGAACCACTTGTTAGTAATAACATACATTTTCTACTCCACCCCAAAAACAACAGAACATCCTGGGTGGAATGTTTTCATATTATTCACACAATGATTACAAAATTATATGTCAACTAGTTCAAGGATACAACTACACAATAACCTGGGAAAGGAGGAATTTACCTTGGAAGTGATTTTCCTAACCACATTTATTTGTAAGATAACAATGATATCTCCATCAGACTCTTAACGCAGGCCAAAGAACTACAGTGTACATCATTATATTTGTCTCCATTTGCTATAACCATATTTTCATTAGATCTGTGATGCCAAATACCAGAGTGTTTGTTTCCACTGTAAACCATACAACATTCAGCTACTTTTCATAATGCAAAAGGAGAAAAAGATGTAAAGTGTCACACACTCACTTTTCCTTTGCTGATATACAGCAAGTTTATTTCAGATAAAAATACATGAAAACGGGTATGCGAATAAGAAGAACATGCCTACTAACTACTGAAAAAACTACAGGTTTGTGCTGGAAGATTTACTAGTACTGTAGGCCATGACTAATATGTTTTAGGGGGATAGAAGGGTTGGAGGGTGGGGAGGATAGGGTGCGTTTTAATGTTTTTATATATTTTTGTAATGCCGCCTCGATCCATTGGGAGAGGCGGGATAGAAATAAATTTTATTATTATTATTATTATTATTATTATTACGACACACAATTGAGGATCCAAGACTTTTTTGTTTAGGAAACACAGAACACAAAGCACTGACTGCGCTAAACCGCCTTGACTTGAAAATCCATCAACGTGCACACACATTCTCTCTGCCTATTAGTATTCATGGCAAGCAAAACCTGTGGGGCATGGTGTCACAGAATTCTACACTTAAAGTTACACTATGACTACTGAAGTAAAACACATCTTTCTGAACAACCCCTACAGAAGCTTCAAATGCTGTTCACTTATGTCCCTTGAAATGCAGCCTATACATAAGCAGTTCTGCTCCTTAAACACCTGCCATATGTATACATCTCTCTTAACAAACCACATTATAAATGCTTAATTATATTCCACTTCTTATAACTAATGGAAAAATAACAGCAATGTTGTATTATGGAAAAAAATCTCAGAAAGAGTACTTTAAAAGTGTCTAGACCAGAAGAGTTAATCACAAAACAACTGAAAGGCCATGTGCCTGTCCTAGTCATTTTCCTGAGCAGATGCCCATAAACATCAACTCCATATGAATCAAGCATTTTGTGCCATCAAGTACTGAAGTCTATAGCAGTTGGTAACTCCCAGGCTAGAAGGGTAATAGATCTACTCTGGGGTTTCAGTCCAGACTTTGAAGGAGCTACCCAAGGTGCTGAACCCCATCCCCAAAATTGGCTCCACAGTTTGGACAACTCTTTTGTTTAGTCAAAAATCTAGAGCAAATGCACCAGTGACATGGAAGCCACCACCTGCCACTGAATCAAGCTTGAATTTAAAAAGAAAGTACTATTTGTGGCTGTATCTAGAGTACAACATTTTACAAACAATTTACAGACTATATATGGACATGGAACATTATTATACATTCATGCTTTTGCCCAGTGTGTCTGTGAAATGCAAAACTCAGCAATGGTTGCAACAGTGGCATGTAGCAGTTGCTAGTGGTGGCTCATCCTCTTTGCCTTAACGACCACATCAGACTTGAAGTGGGTACAATAATTTGTGTGCAGTGGAGACACTCTTACTTTTTTTTAAAATGATTTTCAATAGTAAGCATATATAACAACATACAATCAACAGTGAAAATTCCTGTCCCATCCCCTCCTTTCCTGACATTCTAGGTGTCATCCACCAAACTGTATGGTATTGTTCAGCCTTTTGCCTTAAATAAACAGAATAACAGATTTGATATTTGGCTACCATAAAAGATAATGCAATAAACTGCATCAGAATCTGTTTTGTTAGAATTTTAGTTGTTCTAGAGAACCCAATGAGGAATTAAGGTCAATGAAATAAAGAACAAATGGTAGCCTCTGAAGGCTTTTATCTCCCTTCGGTCTAATCTAATTCTATTAGCTTCTCAGTCAGTGCAAATGCCCATACTTTGTCAAGCCAACAATTGAACAAGAAGCTGTGACGGTCTCTCTGAATCTATGCAACTACTGTTCTAACTGCACCCAGCAATATTCTGATGGCTTTATGTTTCTCCAGCAATGAGTGACAACAACCATATAGGATCTTTACACTGAATAATGTGTTTCCTCACATTTGGTAACCGAGCCTAAAATTCATCTCAAAATTTGTGGCCATTTAGTCATTTTAATCAAAGGTGTTCTAATGACACATCTTCACCACATTCCAACCAGCAGTATAAAAAATTTCTTCGCTGGTTTAATTTGGTTTAGTTGGGACTTTGGAGAATCTAACATATCACACACACAGCCACCCATGGCCATTATTTATAACTCTTTTCTGAATATTCACAAAGTCATTTGTTGTTGTATGCCTTCAAGTTGTTCCCGACTTATGGTGACACTATCATAAGGGAGGTTTTTCCCCCAAGATTTGTTCAGAGGGGTTTGGCTTTCTAAGGCTGAGAGAGTGTGACTTGCCTAAGGATACCCAGTGGGTTTTCTTTGCCAAGTGGGGATTCAAACCCTAGTCTCTAGAGTCATAATCCAATACTCAAAGTACTACACCATGCTTGCAGAAAAATAACATAAACTAGACTGTAATTATGATCATTGCTTTTGTCTTCATAGTTCTACTACTGCAATAAGGTCTCTTGATAAGCAATGTAAAAAGTGCTCGCCTACAAGCAGATTCAGAAAATTCCACAGCACCCAATCATCTGGGTTTTTAGAAATCCAGCATCAGTGCCTAGGAATTTCAGGTGATGACAGACTGAAATCAAATTATAGCAACAACTGCAAAATTTAATTTTCATCGCTTCAACCAGTCTTCAGAGTGCTTGAGCTGGTGGTTTCTAACCAACTCAGGAATGAAGCTGATTATCTAGACCCATTGAAATTATCAGTTATAATACTGTTCTGGATCGGCTGTTTGAGTCTGGCTGAACTGTGCTCTGGTGGTCCCACTCTGATATGGATGGTTGAATCTAGGAAGTGGTGCTGGGAGAAGTTATTCAAAGATGTGGACTAATGTTTCATCAATATGTAGATTACACTCAGCCTTATGTCTCCTTTTCATTATATCTATGAGTACTGGGTGTTCTAAATCAGTGCCTGAGTGCTGTGACAAACTGAGTGAAGGAGAAATGAGTGTCTTTTAATACAGACAAGGAGGGAAAACAGTTGAGTGGTTCATCTGGATAATGGCCACTCTCTTCTGAACAAATCTAAAACAATAATGTTCATAGTGTATGGGGGATTTTCAATCTAGAATTGTCACTGAAGGTTCAAGTGTCCTTATCAATATGGAACATCTTGCATCAGCTCTGAGTGAAACACAGAATATGAGCTATAATTAACCTCTCATTTAAATTGCTGTAATGAATTACCTAGATCTGCTTCTGAAAATGCTTTTGAAACTCCACTAGCACAAAGGAGGCCACAAGATTGTTATCAGGTACTGGCTTATATGATCATATCATATCAATGTTTTGTGATCTCTATTGGCTTCCAAAGAGTTTCTAGACCTAATTTAGAGTTCTGTTCACCAAATGAGGACCAAACATCTAGTTTGTTATATTGGAGTGTTCTGTAAATTGACACATTATCTTCAATGCTTCCCTACATCCATCTACTACTCCTATCTTCTCATATATATATGCAGAAAGAGAGAGAGATATGAAAAACATATTTTATGTTTTTAATTGACTGTACCCCACCCTCCTTATGTTGGTCTATGATTGTAAAAATTCTAAAAAAACAGAATTCTGATATTAACTCCTACAGATCCAGCACAGGTGTAGTGGCTTGAACATTGGCCTATGACTCTGGAACCGTGGTTCAAATCCCTACTCATCCATGGTAACTCACTGGGTGACTTTCGAGAAGTCATACTGTCTCAGGATCAGAGGAAGGCAAAGGTAAACACCCTCTGAACAAATATTGCCAAGAAAAACCCATCCAGGCCCTAAGATAATGTTAAGAGGCCTTGCTCCAAGTATCAATGCTAAATGACACAAGTATGGCTAGTACAAATAGAGTTGTCCCCCAGTCCCAGAAAGACCTGCATAACATATACACTGTAGTTCCTTCAGTGCCAGGTAAAGACCTGCTCTTTCTCCCTTTTTTTAGCTCTTTAAGCTTTTGAGCCATGTTTGTACTTAATAGATTTTACATTGCTACAGCTTTTACTTTTTAAAAATGTTCTGTTGTTTTAAGTCTTTCCATACTTTTACATTGTTCTGTTATATTTTTATATTGTGCAGTTTTAAACTTTATTTTGCGAACCACACAGTGTGTTTCTGCTACTGGGTGACATAGAAAGCAATCAATAATGCACATAACCATGGCATCAAAAGGGCTCCCAACTGAATTAGCAAATCTGTGTTCTTGCAACAAAATCAAGTTTCACTGTGACGTTCCTCACCCAATATGACTCATTTACAGTTGACTGCTTCAGGCACTTTCACCATGGGGTTCTTCTGAAGAGAAATCTACGGCCAATGAGTCAGAATTCTCCAAATACATACTGCAAATGTTTTACAATATGTTATCAAGTTGTTATCGTCTTAACTGAGACAATCTTGCCTGCCCTCTCAAGATGTTTACATGCAGCAAGATGATCTGAATTCTGATCAAGAGTGTTCTTTTCCTCCTCAAACATTCATGGGAGTGAAGTGAATTATCCCAATGACTTTCAGTGTCATTTTACTGTGAGACTGAATAATTTCTGGAAAAGCTAAGGTGAGAATGTAACAATTTTTTTCTTCTTTTTTCTCCTTTAATTGATCACCTGTCAGTAAATTAACATTAAACTTCAAAGTTTAACATCCTCTGCCAATTAAATACTGTGCAGCTGTGATCTCTCTTGTATGTAGAACAATTAAATCCAATTGATAAAGAATGTGAAAATCCAGGAGAAATCCAACCATCCAACCCCAGGCAAGAGCAGAGATCAGTTGTTACACAGACAAGAACAAGTTGCCTGTGGGAAAGATTTGTTTTTTTAAAAAAATTATAGATAATCACACCTTTACATAAAGATGTAGAAGAACAAGCAGTAATACTGTTTCATTTTAATGCACAGACCTGAAGAATTAACATTTCTTGAAAAAAATGGAGTTCACAAAGGACAATCGTTAACTTCATCTGCAACTCCAAAAGACACATTTTTCCACAGTCAGTCAGCAACTTTGACTGAATGGGTGTGGAACATTTCAGAAAATTGGTGAGGTATGAATAATAGATTCTTTAAAGGCCTATGCTGCCCTGTGCTGCTTAGCTGTTTAGATCTTAAGTGGCGATTTCTTTGGCACCTGTGGCACCTTAGCCACCCATGTTCCCTGCCTCATGGTATAAGTACTACTTTCCTACCAGCCTGGTCCTGGCTGGCACAGGGATCAATAAAGGCAAGCAGAACAGGTGCCAGGAAGAACTGAAGCTACTGCAGATCAGGAACTTGATGCAAGTAACAAGCACAGTTACTCACCATAGATCCAAAGAATCACCAATTTGTAAAATCTTACTATATAGTTCCAAGTGCAGAGGGCTTGCTGAAGGCTAAAGATTTGCAGGCTTTGCATTGACAAGGTGGCATCAACAGTGGTAGCACACATAAGAAATACACACCACATGCCTGGATATAAAAAGGTCATGACTTTTACTGTTACAGCTGTAGAGTGCTGGATTACCATGAAGCACACAGCCACAGATAGGCTGACTGAATTGTTGTATGACAAACCCAGCTGCAGGGGAAACTTGAGTATCAGGAACAACCAAAGGTGGTGATCCAGGAACCCATGTGGATGTTCAGCCTCTATGTGATTTCCCTGCCACCCAACATTCCTGCCTGCATCCTGAAATTCCTTAAGGGGACTCCTAAAATGCCAAAAGAGGGCAAATAACCTCTATTTCAACCCAAGAACTGGGTTTCACCTCATGTCAGCCATGCAAATTTTGACAAACATGAAGCGAAAAGCTTGTTGCAACAAAAGCTGAGACCAGAGGATGGGTGGGAACATGATTAAGACCTGGAAGTCTAAAATCCTTTCTTCCTGAGCAGACTAGAGTGAATCCCACAGCTCCAAGATCCACGGCCCCAAGGGTCCCACCTACTCCAGCCACTGATTGGCTGACATCTTCCTGGTCATGCAAAATTGGACTCAGTCTCCTGGGAAGAAGACAAGGCACCAAGAATGAAGTTGGCTGCTCCTCACTGCTTTGTACTGATTCACATCCTGCAAACAGACCTGCAGGTAAGTCTGGAGCTGCAAGATTCCAAGAGATAAGTTCCAAGTACTTAATAACAGAAAATATTGTAGCACCACCTTCTTTGGGAAAGTGCCAAGTTATTAAATGCACAGGTTCAGGGTAGATGAGTTGATCATATAACAGTCGGGTCGACTGACCTCTGGATCTGTGTACCTCATGTCAAGCCAACTGGTACAAGCAGTCAAAACATATGAAGCTTTATATTTTAAATGTTATGTTTGTTTCGTAAACTTATGAGATCTAACAATACAGAAACATAAAGTAAAAGGAAAATAATAAGAAACAAGCAAAAAAAAAAAAAGGAGGGAGACATTGGTCCCCTTGAGACTTTAATAACAGATTCCCTGAATCAGATCAAAAGCTCATCAGGTCCAGCATCCTGTTTCCCACAGTTGCCAGCCAGAAGCTTCTGGAAAACCTACTAGTAGGGCATGAGCACAATAGCTCACTCCTGCTGATATTCATTGATTCCAGTGACTGATTTTCAGATTGCTCACAAAGTAACAGTCAGCCATTGTAACCAGTAGCTAATAACAGATGACCACAATTATTTGTTCTCATTTCCCACTAAACCATCCAAGTTGGTGGCCGTCACCACAGCTTGTGGCAGCAAATTTTGTACAAAAATTATGCATACCAGCATACCAACATACCAACCTGTCACTTCTGTAGTACAATTAGACTGAAACCCCACATATATTTGCTTGCCTGTAAGGGTCATTGAATTCAGTAGGACTTACTTGTGAACAGACATGTGTAAAATTGCACTGTTTGGTATCTGTCTCCCTGTTGCTTGTTCTGGTAAGTGTACTGCATTATAGGTACATAAAACAAAGTATAACTGTAAAGCTACATTTAATTGGAGCAATCTCCCAGATGTTCATTGTCTACGTGGAAAACAGCTTTCTTTCTTTCGTTCGTTCGTTCCTTCCCATGTAAAGTCAGTTCTTTATTATCTGATTATTCACATGGTTATCTTTTGTAAAGAAATATTGTATAATCTTATAACTTTTTTGAGGTTGGGGAAGTCTAAATAATTGAAACTCGTGTTCTTTTTCTTTGTACCCGCTAACACTGGGTACACAAGTGCAATGGGAACAGGATGTTCTTCTGAACTGGATGTTCAAAGTATATCCGTATGATCAGTAAATTCATGGTCTACCCAAGTTTTCATACTAAGGAAACAGTATAGGTACATTCCTGCCCCACGCTATTGCATTAGAGAAAGAAATAAGAAACCATTCTTTAACTCTTCCAAAAAAATTATGTACACATGCACTCCAGCACCAAAAAGAAAGAACAGGAAGTTCTCAAGAACTAAATAAGACAATGTGTAAAATATATAGCAGAACACGGCTGCCAGCCAATGATATAATTTTTTTCATGTCTGTAGTTTCATTAAAAAAGAAAACTCTCCTCTGCTTTTTTACTGTAGTACCCGAAAACTCACAACCAACCCCTAAGAACATTTACTCAGAATTTAGTCTCAATGATCTAATATACTGTAATTTCTTCACAAGTAACAGAATTGCAGCTGCACCTTCTAAAGGATCAGTCTAAAAATCTAACCTTTTAAGAGCAACAAGACTGAGCTGGCAGCTTCAGAGTTATTTGCATCACTTATCACCAAGCAATATTAACCTGGTGGCCTTGACAGCCACATTCAGCACTGCAGTCACAACAATGGTAGATATACTATCAGGGATGGAAACATTATTATTATCCCAAAGAACAAGATATAGCATATTTAGTAGTATGAAAATATGATACTGGGAAGACAG
Organism: Ctenosaura bakeri; assembly: GCA_948474755.1. Taxonomy (NCBI): domain Eukaryota; kingdom Metazoa; phylum Chordata; class Lepidosauria; order Squamata; family Iguanidae; genus Ctenosaura; species Ctenosaura bakeri. The sequence goes on from CAOLHI010005561.1 coordinate 9,902, forward strand.
AAGTGCAAACTAAGTGAAGTGTTGCTTGCATGAGTTGCTGGTGTTCTTTGCACTTGAAAAGAATATCTGAAAAGGCTCTCAGAGTCTACATGAAACAACAAAAAAGAGCTAGTTTATTCACCCAGTCATGGGTTATGCTACCCTATTATTATTGGGTTTGGACAGTATGACTCTGGTTTGACTTTCCACCAAACCACTACAACATTTTTTGCAACGAGCATTCCAGCACCAAAATACATGACTTTTTTCCTTCTAGGACTCAAACTACTTGAAATTTAAGTGTGGACATCACATAGCCTGGTTGCTGCATTTCAGAGTTTTTGTATGTTGTTAACATTATATCCTCTACTACCTTTCCATGTGCCAAGCCCAAAAGTGCAGTGTGTGGTATAATTTAAATACAGAAGGCAAACAAAATCTTCCTCCATCACTAGTTCTAAACATTCTCATCCACCCTGGAGTGGACAGGGGTAGGTCATTGCTTTTCTAAGATAGTGGTTTCTACGTAGGTATATCGTGTACAAATCTCCAAGTTTCCCATTCCTGCTATCTAAACACCCCACCTCTATATAGCTATACAATGATTAGGTTAGGGGATAGTATATCCCAAATCTATATTTATTCACGGTAAAAGAACATATTTAGCTCCATTATATCAAGTCAGACTGTTTTTTTAAAATTTGTTTTTATTAAAAATGTATAAATACACTTATAAACAAACTAAAGTAAAAAGACAAACAAAAGATACAACCACAGATTAGCCACAAATAAAGATAAACATATACCCTCATGCCTCACAAAGATAAATAAACAAAGAACTATCCTAGACACTAAATGCCAAACTAAATTAAATTGTTAGGATCTCAAAGAGAATTTTTATGAAATTATTTGTTGATGGTATTTGAGACTAGATAAATTCGCTGGAGGTTGCTAATGAATGAGCTTGTTAATGAAATGTTGGAAAAGTGTCGGAAGGTGAGCAACAAGTGGGAACTTTTTATCACATGTGGTGGAAATGTGAGAAAGCCAAAAGATTCTGGAACCAAATACACTTTATTGTGTGTAAAATTTTGAAACTGAAAGTACAACAGATTCCAGAGATGTACTTGTCAGGATTAATGGAAGAGCAGTTGAAGTATAGCAAGATATTATAATATATGACACTGCAGCACAACTACTACAATAATTCAGAGATTCCAAAATGAAAGATCAAGCCAGGCCATTTGTCCATTTTGTTCAGTACTACCTATTCTTGTTCACAGCAGCTATCCAGAATGTCAGGCAAAAATATTTGGCATTATCTGTTACCTGTCCCTCTCAATACGGCAGGGCAAGGCTTCAGAAGGTTGAAAAAGAAGAAGTATTTAACTCCTCCAACTCTTTTTCTCACCAAAGTGCTTGATCAGAATGACAAGGTTTCCTTTCAAGCTGGCTGGATAAGTGCAAAACTCAAAAAGGCTGGAAATACGCTGAGCTATATTGTTTCAGAGCTGATTTGTCTATTATTTTATGGCAACATTAGACAATACCTTCAAGGCAGAACTATAAACTTTCCCCTCATGAACCTGCACTGGGGGGGGGGGAGTGTAAACTTCAGCTACAAAATTTTTCCCATAGAAAGAAAAGAAGAAGGTTCTGACCAGGCTGTCTTGGTTTTTCTAAGATCAAGGCAGGCTGCTCTCCTGCAAGTCCTGATCAATGAGGAAAATGGATGACACATCAATATTTTTCACCTGCCTATTTTGCTTCTGTTCACCACTGGCTCCTGATATGCAAACATTTGCAAAAACACTGTTGCCTCAAAGGAGAGAGTAGTTTTGTGAATGACAGCCATTCAAAGAAAAAAAAAACCTAGAGCTAAAAGCTGCCATCAAGCTATCACAAATATGCACACAGGCCATACTACACCCATGTTTATATGGAAATAGCGTGAGAAGAACAGATGCCATTTTTTTCCAGATTAAATATGCAACAGTCACAGTAGCAAAAGATGAGTCGGATGTTAGCCAGCAGAGCCATCTTTTGCAGGCCTAGCTGAGGCACAAGTCCCAAGGAAACACAGGTCCCACTGAATTCAGTGAAGCTTAAATTTAGGTAACTGCATAGAGTATTCCAGTTTGAGTTAGCTGCCCTACAGTCCCACCAAAATCATTGAGGAAAGTTTAGACATGACATAACTCCAAGTGATACCAATTACAACTAAGTGCAACTAAATTAGAGAGCCAGCAATGTTATGTTCCTGAGCATTACAGGCAAGTGATAAAATCTAATCTATTGTGTGTAAATCCTTACAACTTTCAACATACACACACACACACAGCAACTACCTAAACAAGTCCTGTTTTAATTCCTCAAGCAGGATGGATTTTTCTCCCACGGCAGCTTCTTGTCATGAGACAATTTGATTTCTTATCATAAGAAATGTATTCTTTATGTGTTTCTGTACAGTACTTCTGTTCTTTAACTCTTAGCCAGATGCTGGCAAATGCCTCCGATGACAAAAAGAAAAGGAGTTACACAGAACCTGGGTTTTGTATTCTGAGTTCTCCTAGCATATATTTAATGCCATCTAGGGACTCCCACCTCATCATACAGCATTGAAAGCTGCGAATAATGTTCTTTTGTCCAATTTCACTATCTCAATATTACAGTGATGAGGACACATGGGTGAACACAACTGATCAAGTGGTAAATGATTAGGTGTTTCTTGTAAAAAAAAAAATGAGGAAGAATTTTTAGCCCGCTTTAGCTAGTGAGATTTGGGAAAGCTGTGAGTCAGCAGAAGGCATGATGCCTGACACTGTGCTGAGTTACTACTAGTAAAGGAGTATCTCCATTCTGTTGGGTAAAAAAATTATTATCAGGCACTGGGATAGATAAGAAAATGAAGAGATTAGATTTGATTTCATGGAATAGCAGCATTAAGTCATACATTTCATTGTATGGCATGTAAAAACTCAACAAGGAGTCCTGTGGCACCTTAAAGATTGACAAGTGTATTAATGCACACATTTTCCTAGAGTACAGCACAGTTCATGTACAAACTATTGCCCGGTATATATAAGGGCTGGCATTCTGTTGGGGGCTTACATTGATGTAAATGGCTTTCCACATGCAGGAGAGAGCACTGTGTAGTCATAAAATGTCTATAATTGCCAAGGGGCTTTTGTAATGTTACCACGTAACAGTGCCCATTGTGCAACAGTACCTACAGGACTGGCTGATACCCACTGATATGGCCTGAGCCATATCAGCGCCTGTACTTATCATGGCTCCATGGCTGATATCTTGTTATGCATTCTCACAATTCACAAATAGGGCGTTTTTTGGGCCTCTGCTATTTAGTTATGAATGATAAAATTACATACCAATGACTGTGATGAGGAATCTTGCCCATAGTACACAAGAACAGGAGTGAGACTGCTCACCAAAAGTGGGGAAAATAAACAGTAAGAAGACTGTTTTTGTGTCCCTTGACACTTTCAGAGTCCCAGGAACACTTTTTTTCTGGCAAAAAGAAGGGGGTGAAAGCCTCCAGGAGAGCCTATTCACCTTATAACTATGCTGGAGAGCCCTCTGCACTGCTTGACATCAAAAAGTATCTGTTCTTAAAAACCACAAGGGAAACTCCAAACTCTTTTTTGTTATTTGTTGGGGTTGGGGACATTTTTGTCAGTCTGTACAACCTCTTGGGTGTCTTCGGGCAGAAACTGTGTCCTGTATTGCTGTTGCCCAGTCTTTCCAGACAGTGAGGTTAGAGAAAAATTAAATGTTAAGAGTACAGACAGAGACAATCACTAGCCATTCACAACACCACTGCTGGCAACAAAAATATTCCTGGTGCTGGGTAAGTCAATTAATACACACAGTGGCAAGGTGTCACAAATGACAGTCTCAACATGGTAAGCCTGTATAGGACAAGTGGTGGCTCATATGACTAAACACTTCTCTATGCAAAATACAAGAACTAGTTATGATCATCATCTCTGAACATGGATGTCAGGAAAAAAAAAGCTGCAATCCTGTAACTGGGAGTATAGCCAACTGAATTAAATGACTTTTTTACTTTTTGAGTTGGAATGCAAAGGACTTCACTGTTCACCTACCTTTCCCTTGAAAGGTTTATTAGCTATGTACAGGAAGTTTTTTTTAAAAAAATTGTATAATGGCAAGAACTAAGCCTGGTGGCGCAGTGGTTAAATGCCAGTACTGCAAGCCACAAGGTTGTGAGTTCGATCCTGCCGGGCTCCAAGGTTGACTCAGCCTTCCATCCTTTCGCAGGTCGGTAAAATGAGTACCCAGCTTGTTGGGGGCATGTATAGAAATGTTTTGAAATACATGCTATTCGTAAGTTGTTTGCCGCCTCGATCCATATGGAGAGGCGGGATACAAATAAATAATAATAATAATAATAAAAAAATCTCCATTCAGTGCATATCCAGAACCTCATTCTGTTGGTAGATACCTCCCTCAGAGTTGCTGAACAAAAGCCAGCTCTCAGAGAGCTGCAGAAGAACTAGACAGAAAATAAGTACTCAAGTGACTTTGCCATAGTATTAATATTTTTGAAATAAGTTTCTAGTTTTGAGATTTCTATATTTTAATATTAATCTTTCTTTCTTTCTTTCCTTTTTTTTTCTTTTTGTTTGTCTAATTGCATGAGTTATATTCCAACTTTGTGTTACCTTTATTTGTTTGTGTTGGGATTTATTTTCTATTTACCCTCCAGGGGACACAGCCACTACAATCCACAAGGCATACAAGCAGCACAGAGAGAACTTACATCTAAGTTATCACTGATCAGATGTTCCTTCTAACAAGAGACCTAGGCAAAACACGAATTCATAATAATATTTTATAGGCACACAGTACGATTGAGAGAGGGCAATCAACCAGGACAGATGCTTATTCTATTTTTGTTACTTTAACTATAGTCAAGCCATTAAAAGTCAGAAATCAGGGACAGAGGTACCATTAGACAGAGTGAAACAACTTCCTGAAGCAGCCAATGTCGTTTCCTTAATCTCCATTCCCCTGAATTAGTCTGCTGCTCTCCACAGTAGTGGATGATCCATCATCAGTCTTAACATATAGACCAGCTGTTGGCAGCTTCTGTACATGGAATGGGAGGCAGGCACATTCTTGTCCTTTGGTTAAAGCAGTGAAATACCTTGGGCCAGACCTGTCAGAAATGTGTGACAGTCTACAGAAAATATATCGGCATCCATCAGCAGACCCTGATACATCGACTGCTCTTCTCTGCCTTAAGAATAGACTTGCCGGAGGATTCTGGTGATACAGTCCAAATAAATAACTTTTCCAAACTCAGCATAAGATACATGAACTTACGGAAAGCACTAGGAATAATGAAGAACTAAGCAAGGTATTCTTTGACAGCTTGATATTTCATTATTTGCAGATAGGTGGCACTTGCTGACACACAAGCAGCTATAGCTTACTATCACACAACTTTTGGAAGTTGTGGAAAAGAGGAAGATCTTTCTGATCAAATACAATTATACAAATATAATCTAAGCAACAATGCAATTGCAATGATGAAATAAGCAACACAAAAGGTCAACAGAGAGTTGTACAAAGCTCCTGTTTTTCTGAAATTTCTTTCCCAGTTAGAAAAGGAGACACAACAAGGCTAAAGTTGTGACATTTATCTCTGGTTGTGCAGTTTAAAGTTGTACAGGTCATGCTGAGAATCCAACCCACTATGAAATGTTGTTCATTCAAGACAATGCAAGAAGAAGACAGGAAAAATGATAGTGAAGAAGCACTTTGTTCTGTGAGGAGAAAAAGGTGGGAAGTGTACCTCTTTTACAAGGAACAAATGTACTTTATTAAAGAAAAACAGAGCACCACTCTGTGACTATTCAGGAAATCTAAGAAGACAAGAAAGACCTATTAATTGTCCCCAGCACCCACTAACCATCTTCTGCGCTCATAATTAATCTAGGAGTCAACAAGTTGCAAATGGTGAACTTTCCGGGTGAGTATAAAGGTTGTTTCCTTTCTGGGTCAGTGTAGGATCACAAATGGGTTACTTTGGTGTGCTGTTCTGAATTAACCTCGCGCATGAACTGTAACAATAAACCTATGTACTTTTTTATTCAGGCATAACCCTAGTACTGAATGAGGCTTACTCCCAGGTAAGTGTTCACAGGACAGGAGCCTGATTTATCTTACCTTCCTTGATTTACCTTGAAATGGTCGGTGGTGTAAAAATGGGTTTGAATGATAGCCAGTGAGTCTGGTGTAATGTTATACTACTCAATGAAGACTATGAAAGTCAGGTTCAAATTCCCACCCACCTACAATGCTCACCGGTTGCCGCTGAGCCAATTTCACAGGTAACCCAAGACATCACCTGAGACAGAGCAGAACTCTGCACCTCACTCAACTAATCACAGCACATAATGTTCAAACCCTGCTAAATTATTTGGTATAGGAGGGGGGAAAAAAAACCCTTGGAGAGACACCACTTCCCATTCCACAGAATAAAAATATAGCCACATAGTCAGTGGCTAAGTTTGTACTAAAAACTGGTTGCCTGAAGTGACTACCTCACTCTGCTTCAAGGTAGGGCCTGGCTTGTCATTACCTCTCAGCATAACCTGGGTTGCTGGAGGGACAACATATTGGTGCAACACACACACCCCTTCCAGCTCCCAAGGAGGAAAAGCAGCAAACACACATAATGGAATCAAGAAAATCAAACTGAACACCTGACCAAATAACTCCAAATGTAGTGGTGTAAATAAAATAAAAGTGAAATCTGAACCAATGTAAACTGTTCTCCAATTGGTAACCCACGGGTAGGAGCAAGCTGCCCCTCCACTTCTCCTCCCCCACCCATCTCATTCAGAAAAATGGAAAGGAAGCAACGGAGGCAACATTTTCAAGCATGATCCTGAACGGTTCGCCACCAATTCTCACTGAGTAGGGCAGGAGTACAAACTCCAAGAGAAAAGGAGAACAAATGCGGGGAAGAGCAACAACTTCACAAGAGGTTCTTCCTGTTAAAGAGGACTACAACGACTGCAACTAATATTTCCGCACTCGGCTGTTATAGCGCGATGATTCCACTTTCGACCTCCTCTGGAATCCTGGGGTTTGCAGTTTCGGGAGGGGCCGGTCGGCCCCTCCCGAAACTGCAAACCCCAGGATTCCAGAGGAGGTCGAAAGTGGAATCATCGCGCTATAACAGCCGAGTGCGGAAATGGCCTAACAAGGGTTCCCAGAAAACACGATCAGGTAACTGTTTAGCCCAGCCCCAACCCGGGCTGAAATCTCTCCCTCCTCTGAAATCCGTAACTCAATATTACTCAGGGGTCGCATAATAGAAACAAACGCGGGGGGGAAAACCCCGTCGCCGCCCCCCTGCGCCCACCCGAGTTCGGGGCGCGCGTGGACACCCCCGGAAGGCTCACCTTAGTGATGATGAGGGGCTCCCCGTGTTCTCTCCCTCCTTTCAACGTGAACCCCCAGGGAGCGCCGCCGCTCAGCTGCACTTCCACCCGTTTGTAGGGCTCCCCTCCTCCTCTCGGCTCCCCCATCAGCAGCTGCGGGGGCTCCGCAAAGGCCGGCTTCGGCCGCGCGTCTTGCTCCGGGAGCCTCTCCGGGCCGCCTCGGGGCGCGGGGCTCTCCATGGGCGCCCGAAACCGCCCGCCGCTTCTTCCTAGTCGGAGGCGGCGCGCCGCGGACCTGGGAACCGCATACCTCACGGCAGCTCCCGGCCCGCTCCCGTCGGGGAGGGGAAGGGGAGGGGAAGGGGGTGGTAAACCCCCGTCCTCGCCCTGGCTCCTCCCCCTCCTCCTCCGCCAGCACCGCCGCCGCCGCCGCCTCTGAGCCGGAGTTTTGGTAGCCCAAGCCCGGAGCGCAGCGGGAGAAGCGAGTGGAGAAAACAGCCCAGAACTGGAGAGGGATCGAGCCTGGGAAGCGCGGCGGGGCTCTGCCGTGCGTCTGCTGGACATCTGCGGCGGTGATTCGGAAGAGGAGTCGTGGGCCATTTCCGCACTCGGCTGTTCTAGCGCGACGATTCCACTTTCAACCTCCTCTGGCATCCTGGGGTTTGCAGTTTCGGGAGGGGCCGTCCGGCCCCTCCCGAAACTGCAAACCCCAGGATGCCAGAGGAGGTTGAAAGTGGAATCGTCGCGCTAGAACAGCCGAGTGCGGAAATGGCCGTGGTCGGGGCTTGTTCCCAAAGGAATGATAGGGGCGTTTAAAAAACAAAACAAAAAAAGGTAGAGCCAGAAAATAGCAGGAAAGGTAAAAGAGAAGGGAAAGGAACATTTTGCAACTTTTGAAGGGGATCGGAGTCTGGTTTCGGAGGGAGGGGGGTGGGGAGACGGCGTTTCCAAGCGAGGAAGGGGGCTGGGTCGAAAGAGGCCGGCGGGGAGAGGGGAGCGCCGCTCAAACAAAGGCCGGGGAGGGGGAGCCGGAGGAGCCCCTTCCCCCCTCCGGGTGGAAAGGACGGGAAAGGGACGCCTCCCCCCTCCCCACGGGGAGGAAAGGTGCCTGGAGGTGGGCAGGGCGATGCCACGTGGAGGAAGCCCCCACTTTCCTTAAACACAATGCAAGGGGGCAGGAAGAGGCTTTTCCCCGGCAGAACCCCGGACCTCCTCGGAGAGAAGCCCCGCCAGGGTCAGGAGCTGCGAGCAAGGCAAGACTACGGCCATTTCCGCACCCGGCTGTTATAGCGCGATGATTCCACTTCCAACCTCCTCTGGAATCCTGGGGTTTGCAGTTTCGGGAGGGGCCGGCCGGCCCCTCCCGGAACTGCAAACCCCAGGATTCCAGAGGAGGTTGGAAGTGGAATCATCGCGCTATAACAGCCGAGTGCGGAAATGGCCTACAACGCTTTTAATTCTTGGCAAGAGGGAAGAGACGGTGTGGTTCTCCACGTAGTGCTGTACTACAACTCCCATCAGCCTTAGCTCAGCTAATACTGGAGGGTGGGAGGTGCCGCCTGGCGTTAGCCGGGGGGGCGCCCCCGTTGCCCACCTCTGGCTAATCCCAAAGCGGGAAAGGGCGCCTTTACGTCTTAGGCTTCATTATTCTTGGGCTATCAAGGAAATCCAGACTAGCCCTCAGTGGCTCCTCTTTTTTCTGTCTCTCTCTCCTTCCAAAAGCGAGGGCGGCGTTTATTGCAGCCTCACCGGTCTGGGCTTTTCCAGCGACCTTTCCCCTGCCCGCCCTGTGGAAACAGAGGGGAGGAGGAAGTCCAGCACAGCCGCCTCCTCCTCCAGCGGGCGAAGGAAGCCGCAGTCCGACTACCAGCTGCCGGGTGGGAGAGAGACGAAGCGCCCCGGCCGCTGGCACGGAGGAGGCTCCGGCGCTCCCCTGAAGGGGGCGGTGGGGAGCCTTGGCGACCGCCTCCCAGCTACCTGCGGGGCCACTGCCAGGGGTTTTGTTGGGCGTCGTTGGTCGGCAGAGACCCTCTGCTGGCGGCCGCTGGGAAGAGCAGGCGAGCGCATCACCTGCTGCAATATACGGACCAAGCTTAAACTTTCAAGGTCAGCCCTGGTGAGAGCTTGGATGGGAGACTCCCAAGAAGTACCAAGTCCTGCGGGCTATGTTTAGAGGCGGGCAAGAACAAGCCATCACTATTTTTTTTTGCCTTAGAAAACTTTATGAAACTCATGGGGTCGCCATAAGTTAACAAGTGACTTGAAGAGGCATAGACACAGGGGTGGCAAGAGTCAACTGGCTGCTGGGGTTTTTATTTTCTGTTCCGGTGTTCTCACGCAGCTCCGCTACGGGAAGCAGAACAAGAGCGCTTTTGTTGTGTGCCCTCAAGTCCTTTCCTACTTAGGGCAACCCTAAGGGGGACTTGTCATGCAATTTTCTCGGCAAGATGTGTTGCCTTTGCCTTGCTCCGAGGCAGAGAGAGCATGACTTGCCCAAGGTCACCCGGTGGCTTCCCATGGATGAGCAGTCCCTAATCTCAATAACCATAGTCCAGCACCACTGTTGACACCTTGCTGGCCCTATGAGCACAGTAGCACTTTGTGTGTTTTTCTGCTTCCTGCATGTTGCCGGTGGGCATCAAGGGCCTGGGGAATAAATAAGCTGGCTGAGACATTTGGGGAGTTGTAGTCCAAAAAACAATTCTTCCAAATTCTGTTGTTTCTTTTTTATATATATATATATAAAATTTTTATTAGAGTTTCCACAAAAACACATTTCATAACTTACACAACATATATCTCCATTCCTCCCCTCCTATCCCACACAAAAAACATCATCAACAGACCAACAAAACATATGACTTCCTTTATATAATTTAGGTCTCTATTGCCATTCTTATTTATACTTTATATATTAATTTCCTAGCACCTTTAATTTGTTTCTTCATTTTTCTCAATATCCTACTATTTCATTTCCAGCTTAAGTCTATATTCCTTTCTAATTGTCACTACGGAAAAAGTTAACAATTGAATCTTTAAATGCTTAATATTTGTGGACCTTAATATACTTAATAGTTTCAAACACCAATTGTCTATCTCTCACACTTTCTAAACGAAATAAAATTTATAACTTAATTTTTCTAAGTATAACATTTATCAATTCGCCTTATTAATCACCTAGTCTTCAAATTCTGCTGTTTTCAATAGGAGCTCCCAAAGTCTGTGTGCATACTTTGAAGCGTCCACATAAATGTGCCAGACCACATAAATGTGTCATATTCATTTAACCAATGTGATTATGGATTGAGTATATGTTTGGATAAGCACACATCGCATGCAGATCTCAAGGCAATAGATGAATGCTTTTTACATGGTGCTGTTTTGAGAGCTCTTTCAGATGGAAAATTACTTCATAAATTCAATTTTTAAATTGCATTATGTTTAAAATTCCTGAAAGAATTGAAATAATTTGTATGCCTCGAATGAAAAAAATCTTTCTGGTATTGGAAGAAGTAAGCAATTTCCCCTGCAACAGTATAGGAGGGAGCATCATGTCACACCTGATATTTGGAAAGTAATGCAGACCTTGGAAGGTACCTTTTGGATTACAAGTCCCAGAATCCTGGCTGGAAGTTTCTGCAGTCTGACACTCCAAACAGCATTTTTCCAAGCTCTGCAAAATATCATCTGTACTTACGATTTTTTGTGAAACTAAGATTCAAAGTGTAGTTTTTGAAAGAAAGAAAAGACACAATGACTTCACTGCTGATAAGCACATGTTTAAAAATTATGGGACTTTGCCCTTGTTTTGCAGTCATCCAGCTTATTATTTTTGCACCACAACTTCCTTTCTTTCACTTCTTCCTTATAATTAAATCTCTTAAACAATTAAAAAAGAAACTAATATGACATAGTCCAGATGATTGCTGCAAGTTCATTCTATAATAGAATAAGGGGCATAGCATTGATGGTCTCTTTAACATATTTCTGATATCTGTGAGGTATGCCTACAATAAATATACAGTTCATGAGTCAGAATATGATACCATTAGGACAGGACTGCGGACAGTGATCCAGCATCCTACTCAACCGACTAAATGGGAGGCCCCACAAAAGGAGTGAGCCTGATTTTTCATGTTACAAAGTTAAGTGAAGTAACATACCTTACATTTAAAGATTCCCCCCTCCCAGGAAAAACCTTTAGGTCTGAATTAAAAATGGGAATCCTGCAACCCTCCAGATGTTGATGACCTGCATTGCAGCCAGTGATGAAAATTTTCAGTCCAACATCTAGAGGACGTGATTCCCATCCTCAATCTAAATTAACCTCCCATTAATTAAATGTTCCACCATCTGTGTGGGGCTATGGCTCAGTGTATACGCATTGGTGATAATGACTGAGATCTTACATAAGTTCCATATTCTTCCCACCTTCCCTAGCAGGTGTTGTGCCTAAGAAGGGCTGCTGCTTACTAGCAGGAAGGGAGAGGCAGTTCAGATGATGAAAAAGCTGCTGTTATCAGCTTGAAGGGAGAAAGAAACAGGAGTGCACCCTTTTCCCTGACTTTTAGAGGCCAGACCAGATATATCACCATAGTCTGAATTGTTGCTGCTCCTCATTTTCCCACTAGCTAGTAGCAATGACTTCTTCTGGGGCTTGACAGCTGAAGGGGATGTTTTGGATGGAACCCAAAGAGCTAAAGAATAGCCTCTGGCACCTTCTCCAAAAATAGGCATAAGTACATAAGGTAGGCTCACACACATGTTTGTAACTTAACAAGATGCTTCTCAATGTTTTATTTATTTTATATCCAACTTTCATCCCATTACAGGATGCAAGGCAATTTACATCACAAGTTAATACCTGTTGCAGTGCTGAAAGATGGTGATGGCAATGAAACCAGAGGTTACAATTAGCAAGAAAAGATTTAACTGTTCATAAAGAACTGGCATTATCTTTTATCAAAAGAATGCATTTATAATATACTTTCCAAATTCAAGGTGATTCATGTGCATCATTACAATAAGTCTTACAGGAGTTCTATAAAGCTGGCTGGTGTTATCATCTCAATATTGCAGATAATGTAGCTGAAGAAGCAGTTTGCCTAAGGCTGCCTGGGAGCTTATAGGAGAACCAATATTTCTATTGGGGATTTCCTGGTTTACAGCTAAATTTTTGGCTATTTCACCCTATACTAGCCAGAGTATAGAGAATATATTAATATTCTGGAGGTGGAACCCTGATTTAATCAATTATTGTTTTGTGTATGGTGTGGTTGATGAAGAATACTAACCAGGGGTGGGGAAAATCTATCATAGCATTACATGTTTATATGGAAGCAAGGCACAGTATGTCTATTTGGCCTTATTCTTGGTTAGCTATACTCTGAACTATTCAGTATGTATGAGCTTAAGTATGTTTCAAGGTTTGTCTAGGCCAGCAGTTCTTAATCTGGGGTCTGTGAACCCCTTGGGGGGCACAGTGTTGTCACAGGGGCCTGCAAAGGCCTGAAGAAATGGTATGAGCTTTTACAATTAAAAAAGAATGAAAGGAAGGCATGCATGCACACATGCACACAGGCAGGTGGACAGACGGACAGACCATCATACACTGATTTCAAAGAGCAGTTTTTACCATCAACAGATATCATTTGTACAAAGTACCTCTACTATATCTCAAACCGTTCAAGTTATAAAACTGTTCGATAGCAAAAAAGGTACTCAGCACTTGCTACTTTTGCACATTGTAGGAACATGCAAGTGACCAATACCAAGTGGCTAAGAGAAAGCATGTGGTATTTCTTGCTATCCCACATACAGCCAGAAGCTTCCTTGAGTTCAATGCTAATGGTCCATAGCAACAAGAGATATTTAAAGGGGTTCCCTGGTAAACCAAAAAAAAAAAAGGGGGGGGAGTTAAGAACTACTGGTCTAGGCAGTTTGAACTTCTTGTGAATCTGGCCTAATTCCTAATATGCCAGCTGCTAGGTTTTTAGACAAAAACTTCAAAACCCTGATTGTTTACACCTTATTTTTCTGCATCAAATTTTATTGTGAAAATACAGCACTTGTTAATGTGTTTGAGTTTCTAAGGAGAGTGGGAACCCTTGTTGCAATGTTACTGTCAATTATATTTCAGCATATTTTATAATGAGTTTTCATTTTGTTTATTGCTCCAGTGGATTTTATGATTTTAATGGTTGCTATTCCCATATCATTAATCTGTGATGTTGAGTTTTACTGTACTCATTAGTTATTTAAACTGTACACTCCCCTGGAAGCCAAGCACTGAATGGTTTATAGATTTTTAGTTTAATGACTTGCTTGTTACATTGTTCTTTCCTCTGTTTTCTAAATTCAGGAATCACATTAGGATTAACTCATTTGTTGAGAACCACAGCGTGAAGGTGGTTTGTTGCTACATTTTTGGAACTCAATGCAGTTTTTCTTCGTATGACACAGTGCCCTGTAGAACCACATGGGCCTTTCCCTGAGGTTCATGTTGTGCGAGATATGTTTCTATGCGTGATATCTTGCACTGATGACATCTTTGAAGAAGGAATCAGGGGTGGGGAAACTGCAGCTCTCCAGATGTTGTTGGACTAGTGGCTATGCTGGTTAGGGCTGATGGGGCTTATAGTCTGGAAATATTGGTAGGGCTGAATAATTCCCACACCTACTGTAGATGAAGGAAAGGTTGAAGCTGGGAAACAATGGTTTGGATAAGACTACTGGTGAATTTATCTTGTGCTAAGATATGAACTGGCAGCATATGAAATTGCAGCATAGGCCCTTTACTACCTCAACAGTGGATCTGAATGCAATGCACACTGTGGCTATAGTAATATTGACTCCCTCAGTGTACCTGAAAAGTGGATAGACATGCTTATGACGAACTAAGTCAGTTTCAAAGGTACTACTAGAGTCTAGAATGCCACTTCTCCTTCCATCCTGTTTTCCTTTTTACGCTGCAATAGACTAACACAGCTATCTTTTTGAAAATACAGTTGGCCCCCCACATTTGTGGGTTTGACTTTCACAGATTTGATTAGTTGCAAGTTTCTCAACCCCTGCATTGGGTGCTTCTTTTCTGGGGGAATCCTTCCCTCTTGGCAGCTTTGATCAGGCCACGCGGCCCTTTATAAACCCAACTCTGGTCTTCCCTCTCTGGTACCAGCCACTGCCTGACCAGCTAAGGATGGTTCAGAGCTGCATTTCTCAGCACCACAAACCCTCTCCTGTTCCCCCGTACACCCAAGGAAGGAGATGAGTCAGAGAGAAGCAGCTACTATACTGACCTCCCTTTCCCTGTCCTTGGACCCTGGGTCCCTGTTTCCCTCACCATGCCTCAGCTCCCTTCCCACAGATACACACACACAAATGTTTATATTTGCAATTTTTCCACTTTTGCAGGGGTCCTACACTCCTAGCCCTAGCAAATGTGGAGGGCCCACTGTATACTACCTGAGTAATCTAACTAGCAGAGCTCCATGAGAATACAAAGGAGCCTAGAAAAAAGCAGGTACCTAGAGCTTGAGAAGGCAGGAGACATGATGGCTTGAAAGGTTTGAAAAATAAGAATACTGATATGTGGGAGGAAAATGATGGCACATAGTCAGAGGGGGAAGGTACTCACTCCAAAATCTGTGTGGGGTGCCCCAGCTCCATTCACTAATCATCTATGGTAGAAGGCATGCAAAGAACAAGTGGAGGGAGCAAAAGACCAAGGTGAGAGGGAAGAAGAAGGAAAAAACTTGGAATAAAAACTTGGAATAAAAACTTGGAAAGAGGACAGAGTTGGGAATTGTGAAAGCCTCCAGAACTATAGCTACAATTTCCAGAATCCCTAGCCAGCAAAGCCAGTTGTAAGGAATATTGGGATTTGCAGTTGTACAGCATCTGGAGGCTTGCACACTTTCCAGCTGTGAGTTAGGAAATTGCTGCACAGGCATAGAATAAGACATTAACTTGAACAAATCAGTCAAATCCTTAGACACAGGCCTCTGATTACTGGAATATGTATGTACAGCCCTTAGTGAGCAAGCAGAGAACTCTTCAGATGTTGCATGACCAATGGTCAGAGATGGCCCCTTGAGTCTCTTCCAACTCTATGATTCTATGAGTGGAATTGCAATCCAACAAATCTGAAGTCCCCCAATGAAGTACAACAGCATCCGGATGGCCATGATTCTCATCACTAACTTACCCCTATATTTTAAAAAATGCCAAAGCTTTTCAGTCTTTCTTCCTCCAGTCATGCCCAGATTACCTAAAACAGCCAGATACCAGTTACAGCCAGATACAGGTCCTCTGAAGATGCCAGCCACAGATGCAGGCGAAACATCAGGAGAAAAAAACCTAATTAATAGAACATGGCCTCACGGCCCAGAAAACCCACAACAACCTATAGATACCAGTTAGTGTCTCATCTGAAGGCCTTCTGCCATTTCATCTTGAAGCAGTATGCAGACAACAAATCTTGAACATCAAGTCAGGATTCTCTTTATTCTCCTTCCCCCACCTGTTTTTTTTGTAACATCTTGCCTGATGAAGAGACTTGAAAAGTTTTCATAATTGTATGCCCTTTTGAGAGGCCTAATAAATGTTGCTTGATTTAAAATGGATCTTTTTTTTTTTAATCTATGACCACCATGGCTACCTCTGCACTGTATATTAAATATCCTTGACTTTTTAAAATTTCCATGCAATTCACCTTAAAGGCTCCTCCTGGTAAATACACACCAAGGAAAGAAAAGTACACTTACTGTCTCCCTCCCACTTCCTTTTTGCAACAGTATTTATTGCTACAAAGAGATTGCTTTGAATCCTTGGACTTTATTACAATATTTACAACAGGGCATTGCATCACAAGTCATATTGTCCTCATGCCGCCCCAGACATGAATTCAAAACAGTCTGTTTCTTCTCATTTAATAAAAGGGAAGTAACTCTTTCACCTAACAAATGGAAGCGGACTCTGCAAACAAACTTGTTATCTTTCAGAAGATACAATCAGAAGTATTGCAGTTCTCAGAAGCATAAAATAAAAGACCCATTTTCAGTTACCACCCCACTACCCCCTATTTACTGTTAACAATGTTGTGCAACTTTTTTTTTAAATGCTCTGTTGCCTACAGGTTCTTACTGTTAGCTCATTTCAGCTTTTAAAAAGGGATATGGTGTTTAGCTTATCCAGCAAAATAAAATCCTATGCACTCCAGAAGTCATTAATAACATTTGTTGCTCTGCACCTTCAAGTTTCCAACTTATGCAACCCTAAGGAGAACCTATTATGGAGTTTTCTAGGGCTTAGAATATGTGACACGCCCAAGATCAGCCAGTGGGTTTCCAGGGCCAAGCAGGGAATTGAGTCCTAGTCTCAAGGATTGTAGTCCAATGCTCAAACCACTACACCACACTGGCTCACCTTAATTATTTTAGCCCACCTTAATTATGAGTTCAGATAAAGTCTTTCGTCCTAGGCATACTTCTTTTAAGAGTAAGGATGCTTAGACCCAGTAGAATTCATTTCATACTATATATACACAGGACAGGGTTGCGAGAGTACAGTCCAGCAATGAATCGAACATGGCATTCATTCATGGCTTCATTGGGACATCCTTTTAGTTTCCTTGTTGGATTATGTGTTCAATATGGCAACATGAGTTCTCTTTGTCACTTTGCTTTCTAGGATCTGATGGAGTTTATAGAGCAGCCAGAACCCCTTTTAAAACCCACTAAAATGATCTGAACAGAAAGCAGGACCGGGGCAATACATGATACTCCTGTGTAGCTGCTGCCAATCCAACATACCCAGTGGCCTCTGCTATCTTGGAAATCATATGAAAAGTGGAGACCAGTTAAAGATCCATTTTGGAAGAAACTTTCAAGTAGTATCTAGAAGGTTCAAAATGTTTCTAACCTGATCTGGTTATTTAATTTCAAGTGTGCATATTTTTAGCTTTGAATAAAACATTGGCTGAAAGATGTTGGACTGTTCTTTTTTGTGATGTAGGAACCGATCCTTGTTCTTTGCATGTTATTTCTGCCTCTGGTACCAAATTTTCTATTAAAGAAGTAATACTCATAAACACATCAACTTTGTTAACAAACACATACCTGTAGTATCTTTTACAGCATCATACTGCTTTTAAGGCTGCGTAAAGAGAACACCACATTGTAATTCTTCTGGGATCTACCAGAACACCATTCTTTGCTAAGTACCCCTAAAACACGGAACCTGGGTGGGAAGAGTTGATTAAATTGAGGTGCAGAACATTCAAACTTTTGGGGCTTCCTGGTGTGCTGGTGTGGCTCCCTAAACATCTGACAGTTGTCCCCACATTGTCTAAATCAATTCCCGTCTCCTGCTTTCAAAAAAGTAATTGATAGAATTTCACTTTTAAAAAAATGTGAATTGACTTTTAGGATTGGATATAAAGATCACATTTCCATCAACTATTTTGTGCATGCTTTCCTATCTGGCTATGTGTTCACTGAAGCAACCTACAAACATATACCTTCACCTTGGCTAGCACATTCATCTTCAAAGTCTGTTTCACCTAGCACTACTAAGACCTCCTAAAGCCTGCTGGAATGTTACTTGCAATTCATTTACAAGGGCCCATGCCTTGATTTGTGTGGCAAAACAGCTAATGGTCAATGTCACAAGCTACTTGAAGAGATTAGTAAGAATAAGCTTTTATATAAAGACTATTTGTTTCTGTGACTCTTCACCCTTAGGTCTTCTCCCACATCTGATTTCTTAACATTTATCTGTATAATACTTCAGAGAGACAAGAGTAAAATTTATAGAAATATGCTGGATGGAACCAGCAGAAAGGATAGGCCAACATGCCACACTTATTTATCTCTTGTGCTTTTCCTTCCAGAGCTACAATGTGGTTCAAATTTGTTTAGTAGTTGCCATGAAAGAATTCTTCCACAGCAGATTTATAGCAGATCTATACTGCTGTTTCATTTATAACCAGCCTTATGACAACATGTCTATGCTGTCTGTGCCATTTCAAAATACTTTGCTGAATCAAACACGAACTGCAGAGTATATCCTAGAAGGACTGGAGTAAATA
Source organism: Ctenosaura bakeri (assembly GCA_948474755.1). NCBI lineage: Eukaryota > Metazoa > Chordata > Lepidosauria > Squamata > Iguanidae > Ctenosaura > Ctenosaura bakeri. The sequence goes on from CAOLHI010005561.1 coordinate 28,409, forward strand.
TTTTAACATCAATTTGTAAATGCTTTAATCAGTCTGAATGTATAAATTTTGCAGAAAGGCATTAACATTTTCTTTGATCACACTTTATATCAGTAGAGATTGGAATAGAGGGGGAAAATAAATTGTTTATTCCTACGAAAATCAACTAAAGAGATGTATGCTTAAAATTGGCTACATTCTTATACTCATTTACATGGGAATAAATCTTATTGAAGTTAATGGACTTTACCACTAAGTGGAAACATATTAGGTTACACTGCATGTCTGTTCTAATTTTCTTAACAGTATATTCCCGATTAGACACTGCATGATAAAAAGTAAGTTACACAAAAAGGGAATACAGTGTAGAGATTTTTTTGTGTTTGAATGCGTTAGAAGCACACTAGAGTGCACATCTTTGTGCATATTATGATAGTAATCCAGGGTTCATACATGTAGGATGTATATGGAGATGAACATAGCCACCTAGGGCCAGCATTGGTTTCTTGCAGTCAGTTGCCCATGACTATACTAAAACAGTGATGTATTTAAGTCTTTTACTCCAAGTCTTGAGTCAAGTCTCTACCTTCAAGTCTCAAGTCAAGTCTCAAGTTGTTGCAAGGTAATTCAAGTCAAGTTTCAAGTCTGGGAGCCAACTTTAACAGAAAAAAAGGATGTGGGGGGTGGGGGTTAAGTTTCAATAACTAGAAAATCAAAGCCCCATCCTGTCACTCTCTTTCCCACCATGGCTAAGTTATGCTTCAGCCAGACTTTCAGCCCTTTGCTATGGACATCAGTTTTCAATCCTCCTCTCTGTCTCCTATCTGCCAAAAGCCTCATCCTGTTACTCCTTTTCCCACTTTGTCACAGTGATGCTTCAGCCAGACTTTAAATTGGTCTTTAAGGGTTTAAACTTTAAGAGAATGCAGGATACCTATCCTGGTAGCTTCCTTACAGGTAAGCAGGATTTGATCCACCCCCTAAACCATGAAAGGGCAAGCAGAACCTGCAAAAGGAAGGTACACCTCACACTCTCATGACTGGAAGAGGCAGAATAATACAGGAATAATATAGCTTCCTTTTGGAAGGTGTTCTCTGTCCTTCCATGGTTTAGGGGTTGGATCAAATCCTGCTTACTCATGAAGAAGTAACTAGGACAGTTATGCTCCCTCTGTCAACCATGAGAAAGTGGGGTGTAGCTTCCTCTCGGAGGTGACCTTTCCCAACCTCCGCTCACCCCTCCATGCCAAGACCACTCCATGCCCACACTCACAGAAAAAAAAAAATCTACAAACCCGTTTTCCTCATTATCAATCTCTTACTTTCCTATCAATGGATTCTCAAAAGCAGGAAATAAGGGAGAGGCACAGAGGTGGGGATAAAGAGCATGTGCAGCTCTCATTGGGCCATCAATGTAACATTCCCTCACTGATGATTGGGAAAAGACTGAAGGGGAAGGGCAACCAGTCAGTCAGTGAAAATATATGAGTTGCGAGTCGAGCTGAGTCAGTTCATCATACTGTATATTACTGAGTCAAGTCCAAATCAAGTCCCTGAAATGACTTAAATCTGACTCGAGTTCAAGTCAATTGACTCAAGTTTACATCAATGACTAAAAATGTTATTTTTTTGCACATCTGCCTCTCTCAAGCAGTTGTAAGCAATCCAAATTTTATAGCTGAACTGCACCTCTATGGGGTGGGGAACTTGTGACTCTCCAGATGTTGTAGGTATGTGACTCCTATCAGCAGTAGCCAGCATAACCAATCATGAGAAGCAATGGGAGTTCCAGTCCAGTACCAGTGGAGGGCCATACATTTCTCACTCCTCTAAGAAGAATCAAAATGCCAAAACAGTATGCAAATTTTTCTTCATTCTTCAAATTTGGTGGTACATAGAGCAAGAAACAGGAAGAAATGGAAAAGAACAATTGTCAGTTAATAGTGGTGCCATGGCCTTGTCTGTTTTCATTCCATTTCAAGGGAGAGTGAAACCCATGGGTTTCTGAGTCTGAGTGAGCAGAGGTAGGGAGAGATATGGCTGTCTTTGTGTTCACAAGGATTGAGATTGATTTTAGAGTGAGATGTTGAGGCTGCTTTTGAAGATTTGGTTAGTGGATGCTCTCTCCTATGTGCCCTGCTCATCTCCTCCCTATGGAACAACAACAAATAACACAACCCATAGCACCACTTAAAAGAAATAAAACCAATGCAAATTAAAATCCATCAATAAATACTTAATTCAAAAATCATCTTGGCAGACCTGCTGGAAGAGACTGGTCTTTACTGCTGTTTTCAACACAGACAGCCTCTCCAGCTCACAAATCTCTTTTGGGAGGTCGTTCCACAAACTAGGGGCAGCTGAAGAAAATGTTCTTTGTGTAATAGTTAGCCTAGTTTGGGCTGAGTGAAGGAGACGTCTCCTAGAGGACCTTACTGCACAGGGTGGATTATACAGGAGAAGGCAATCTTATAGGTAACCTGGGCCCAAACTACATAGGACTTCAAAGGTAATAAGCAACACTTTCTATTTTGCCTAGAAACTACTTGGCAGCCAGTGGAGTGATTTTAATATTGGTATGATATAGTCAATTCTAGATGTACCAGTAACCAATCTGGCTGCCACATTTTGAACCAACAGACATTTCTGGTAGTCCAATGTATAGCACATTGTAGAAGGCCAGCCTTGAGGTTATAAGCATATGTGCTATCATCTCCAACCTAGGAAGAGGCACAGCTGGCATAACAGCTGAAGTTGATAGTAAGCACTCCTGACCATCACATCTATGTGGGCTCTGATTTGGAATGATGGGTCAAGGAGCACCGCCAAGCTGGGAACATAATCTTTCAGACCCGGTCTGGGATTGGGTGATGTATCTTCAAACCAAGGTTAGGACCCTTGACAGTAAATAACTCTGTCTTATTTAGATTAAGCTTCAGTTAGTTTTTTTCCTCATCTAGCCATTTCCTCCTCCAGGCATTTATTCAGAGGAGACACACTGTCCTTAACCGATGCTATTATTGAAGGCACAGAGAAGTATATTTCGGTGTCATCAAATACTGATAGCATCCCTCTCCATGCCTCCTGATAATCTCTCCTAGCAGTTTCACGTAGATAGTCAACAGCATTGGGGATATAATTTTTTACTAATTTTTAATTTTTTACTAAGCTGTATAACAACTCCTCTTTTGAGGACCAGCAGTTTTCAAGCACCACCATTTGGAACCTGCCTGAGAGATAGATTAAGAACTGAAGCACCATGCCTTTAATTCCCAGACTACCCCCATGAGTTCCAGAATGATACAATGGTCAATTGTACTGAACACTGCTGAGAAGACCAAAAACACCAGAGGGGACACAGTCCCCCACCCCAGCAATGTTGAGGCAAAGACCATCCACTATGGTGATCAGAACCCGTCTCAGTTTTATATGCTGCTCTGAAATGGGTCTAGGAAATGTTTATCCAACAAGTCTGCCTGGAAGTGGAAGTTAACTGCCCTCTAAATCACTTTGCCCAGAAAAAGAAGATTTGATACTCATCTACATGAGATTCAAGATTTTTAAGAAGTGGTCACACTACTGCTTGTTTTAAACAAGATGGAAAACTTCCCTCCCTGAGAAATGTGATAATAATGTAACTGATATCTAATCGTATCTCCTTCCTGGACAACGAGTCAAGAAGGACAAGGATTGGGAAAACAGGTTATTTTTCTCACTTGCCCTAGCAGGCTGTCCTCATCAGCAGTACTCACTGATTGAAACCACTCCAGTCTAATCCTATCAACAAAGTCGCTGCACACCACTCTGTCAGTTTCTACTATAATGACAGCATCTGAGTCAGCTCTTATCGGAGATATATATTATCTGTGAAATGGTCATTAAAAGTATCACAGCAAAATGTTGAAGGCTCTCAAATCAGATTCAGGGGGAAAGCACCTGAGTTAGACCTCTCACCACCCTGAATAGTTCAGCTGGGTGTGAATTCACAGGCACAATACACGCAGAGAAGAAGGCTTTCTTCAATGCACATATTACCACTTTATGGGAATTAAAATGTTCCCTATATCACATTTGGTACTGTTGTTGTTTTAATTTAACTGGTTAACAAAGTATAGGACTGATCAAAACTCTCAAGTTTTGTGTTAATATATCTGGAAATGAGAAGTGTTGACAACGTGTAACACGTAAAAGAAAAACAATGTGATGAAATGTAACAGGTAACTGATAATAACACTCACTGAGTTATTAACGGCCTTAGATCACCAGTGATTCTTCTATTACAGGTATCAGTATACAGCATACCACAGTTAACAAACACAGACGCGTCTTTTTACTAAGTCTTTTTTACACCTACTCATCCTCCTTTTTCCTCCTTATCCCGTGTCCTCCTGGATTTTTTTTTTAGCAATGTTTGCATTGGGAAGATGGTGAAGGAAGGCTGGGGAAAACACAGACTTTTTGTCTCAGATTGCAGCAGCATGTCTTCAATAAACAATTCAATAAAACTTGAGATGAGAAATTGCTCTAGTCAATCCTACTGTAGCTATGTATGCCTGTCTATAACAGGCAAGGTAAACAGCAGCTAATTCCAGAACCCTCACTGAGCATGAACAGCAAAACAGAAAAAAAGGGAACAGTGGATATGCCTGCCTCAACAGCACTTTGAAAATGTACAGATCTGTTAAGTTTGGCCAACAAAATAGAAATTATATGAAAAGTGGAAACTGTGAAAAGTCTTCCTTGGATGCATTTTGGAAGTCTTCAAATGGTCCCTAGAAGTTTCAGATGTTTTTGTTCACTTATGCAAGGCTTTCTTGACCTAATCATTTCATTTCACATTCACATACTCTTAGTTCTAAATAGAAGGCTTGTTGAAACCTGCAATTGCTCTTCCTTTTGTGATGTTGGAATCTGTCCCTATTTTCCTTCCATGTTATCTCTGCTTGTGGAACTACATTTCCTATTAAAGAAGTAACGTCCAGGAACATGTCTACTTGGTTAACTGAGGTGCACTTCTAATAATTATAAAGAACAGAGAAGAATCAAAATAATGGGAGATCAAGGAAACTCAGATATTCAGTACTGAAAAGAAAACAAAGAAAGTGAATGTCATTTATGATAATGTTAATTCACACAGATATTTGACATTGTGGTAAAGTTGTAATCACACATAGTAAAGGTATAAAACATTTTGTCCATCCAAGATAAACCAACTGTTTCCACTCAGTCTCTAGATATTTAATATTATGATCTTGAAAGACAGTCAGTATCTGTGAAGACCACCCCCTATTTTTGAGTTAAAGTGTATATTTAAACATGTAGTTACCTACATGTTCTATAAACAATGACAATATCAAGTCCAATAATTATTACTTAGAATCATAGAATCATAGAAATTCAGAGTTGGAAGAGACCACACAGGCCATCCAGTCCAACCCCCTGCCATGCAGGAACACCCTCAAATCAATCCCGACAGATGGACATCAAGCCTCTGCTTAAAAACCTCCAAGGAAGGAGACTCCACTACACTCCGAAGACTCCACTACACTCCGAAGGTAGTAATAGAAGAAGATTTTTTGGCAAAGTCCAATCTGCCAATCATTTAAATTGTAGCATTGTGCTATTTTTCTGCTACCATTTATGTTTCCAAGTAATCACTGCCTCATTACCAGGTAAATATTACCATTTCATGACTATGAAGGAGGTAGAATCAAGAGTTCACTCTAAGGTTTGACCCATGTGCAAAGGTTGGGTCTAATATGCTTCCTGTGCAACCCAGGATAATGTGGACTTCAGTCTTATACTCACTCACCTGGAAATAAGTTCTAATAAGCTGAAATACGTACAGGATTTTTGAGCAGGCATGCAGGATTGCATTACTAATGCAGAACACTTATTCTCATAAATTTTGACTCAGTTATATGGGGAGATCTAGTGAACACATACATGTACATTTTTCCTCGTTGGATGTATCACTACATAGCAGTTGCTGTATGCCTTCAAATCATTTCTCACTTATGGTGATTCCAAGGTGAATCTATCATGGTGTTGAGAAGATTTGTCCAAAGGGGGGTTGCCATTGCCTCCTCTGAAGCTGAGAGTGTGATTTCCCCAAGGTCATCCAGTTGGTTTCCATGCTGAGTAGGGGATTTGAATTCTGGCCTCCCAGAGTCCTAGTCCAGAATTCAGGCCACTACCCCATGATGTCTCTAGTTACCTACGATCAGCAGGGAAGATATGTGGTTCTACCGCACCAATGTAGGAAACAGCCAAGTACCGGTCATGTATGAATCCCAGATACAGACAATACTGGTTTGGCTCACAAATGGGGAAATTGTACTCACCTGAGCATATCTCAGATCAGTGTAGTAGGATTTCAAGCTACAGTGCTCAGCATTCATTATCACTGACTATGCTGGCTAGGACTGAAATCCCCTTCAGTGGTTGGGCTCCAACAACTGGAGGGCTGCATGATCCCACCGCTTACTTAGAACTTTGAAAAGTATTTCTTTTATTAGCACATCTACACAAACACACACACACAAAACCGTTAATGACTTTTGTAAAACAAACACTTTCCAAATGGTCTCTTATGGAAAAACAACAGAAGGGGTGTCAGGAAACATGGGAAACATTGCTTCAAATACCTTCTTCATGAAGCCCACTGCCTTGGAAACTAATCCCTATCTTTCAGTCTGTGGCCATTTCTGCACTTCACTGTTATAGTGCTATTATTCCACTTTCTTTTTTTTTTTTAATTATTTTTATTAAAAAAAAAGTGATATCAAACACTCAGATTAATCAACAACAACATGATCATTATTTTCCAAAATATGAATAAAACAAAAGAGAGAATCTTTGTACATTGATTCATATCTAGCCAAATATTTATATCACCTCTACTTTTATTATATTCCCTTGTCTATCTTTTTTTTTTCTCCCATCCTGTATTGTTATCTTTCTGTATTATTCTTTTCCTTCCTCCTTCCCCTCGTTTGAACTGCTTTTATTTCTGCTTTTTCTCCGAGATCTCTTATTCTGATTACTTTTATTTTTGTAGACTTGTCTCTTCATTGTCATATCTCTTTCTTAAGAAATTTCATTGCCAAACTGTTATATTTTAGCTTATTTCTTGTTACTTTACTCTTGGCATAACTTTACCCAGTTCTCTTCAATATATAACTTAATTGTTCTCATATCTTCCATTTTTTTACTGCTTTTTTCATCCTTCAGTCTGCATGTAAGATCATCTAAAATTACATATTCTTGCAATTTCTCTAACCATTCTTCTGCTAAAGGGGTCTCTGATCTTTTCCAGTATTTTGCATATACAATCCTCGCAGCCGTTGTCATATATAAAATAATTTTTTCATATTTTTTATACTTCTTATCTATTTGATGTGTCTTTAGAGCAACCCCAGCAGATTGCTGGGATTGGAGAGCAAATTTTGGAAGAACTTAAGAGCTATTATTCCACTTTCAACCTCCTATGGAATCCTGGGCTTTGCAGTTTAGGGAGGGGCCTTTAGAATTCTCAGCCAGAGAGCATTTTGGCCTCAATGAACTACAACCCCAGAATTCCACAGGATGCTGAAAGTGGAATAATATCACTTTAACAGTGTAGTGTGGAAATGGCCTCCATCTAACTTGTCTTCCAAACTTTTTGTAAATGTAATAAAGGAGGGAACTGCCGGGAACTAACAAATAATTAATCTAAACATACATATCGATCCGTATCTATTTCCTGACTGGAGAACTGTAGAAATCTCCTGCAATAAAGGAAATATATGTATGTATCTGGTGGCACCTTAGAAGACTCACCGGTTTTACTTTTACACCGACTTTTGTGGCTTCCACTTTGTCAGATGAATGAACGCACGTGACAAAGCAGGTTATTTCCGCACTAGCCGGTTACAGCGCTATGATTCCACTTTCAACCTTCTATGGGGTTTGTCGTTTAGGGAGGGGCCTTAAAGGCAAACCCCAGGATTCCACAGGAGGTTGAAAGGGGAATCATAACACTGTAACCGTCTAGTGCGGAAATGGCCAATGTTTTCCTCGCCGCCCCTCTTCCTGAGTGAGTAGTGGAGGGGAAGAAGCGCCTACGAGGAGTTCAACCTGTCCCGACCTGCCGGTTTTGCCTTCCCGCGGAATACAGAAACCGCTCCGCCATGGGGCTGGGATTTTTTTGCCACTGCCTCTCCTTCCCCCTGTCCAGATTTGGAAATTATGCCGGGGACTGAGGTAACACAGGCTGTGGAAGAACTGGAGGGGTAAGCGGGGAGCCGACCTCTCGCAACGCCCGTGTTGTGGGCGACGACGGCCGACGCCTCCGGGCACCTGATAAACTCAGGCCATTTCCGCACTAGCCTGTTACAGCGCGATGATTCCACTTTCAACATCCTCTAGTTTCGGGAGGGGCACTTAGAATTCTCAGCCCGTGGGCTCTTTGGCCTCAGTCAACTACAAACCCCAGAATTCCACAGGACGTTGAAAATGGAATAAGAACGCTATAACAGTGTAGTGTGGAAAGACCCTCAGTGTCGAGAGTGAGGGACGGCGCGGGCTTCGGGGAGGGTCTCCCGCCTCCAGGGGGATGCTCTTCGCCTCGCAAGAGGCCCTCGTTCCCCCTCCTTCCCTCGCGCGCACCAGAGGGCCGCGGGGAGAGCCAACCGCCGAAAAGTTTGGGGCGGCGCCCTGCCGAGGCAAGGACGACGCCCTGCTGAGGCTGAGGCCGCCCGGCAAAGGCGCAGAGCCTGGGAATGGCCGCTCCGGGGGATTTAGCGGGAGCCGCGCCGCCCCCACATGATCCCGCGCCATCCCGTGACTCCCTCATCCCCGGGTGCGAGGGGAGAAGCCCTGAAGACGCGTCTCCCCAACTCGCTCTCCGCGGCGAGGGGCGCCTGCGCCTTCCCCCATGGCCTCCCCCGGCTGGAGACCTTCTGCTGCCCCAACCGCGACGCCGCCACCCAGCTGGTGCTGGCTTTCCAGCCGGAGATCTTCTGCGGCGTCTGCCTCGGCAGCGCCACGGCCGGCCTCTTCCTCAGCCTCCTGCAGCTCCTCCCCAAGAGGGGGCAAGCCCCTCGGAAGGCGCCCAAGGCCTCCTCCTCCGCCACCATCCTCCTCCTCGTCTCGGCCTGCGACCTGCTGGGCGCCCTGGGTAAGTGGGGCCGAGGGAGGGTCCCGGGCGGCCCACTCAGGAAGCAGGTTTCCGCACTACATCCTTATAGCGCGATGATTCCACTTTCAACCTCCTATGGAATCCTGGGGTTTGCAGTTCCGGGAGGGGCCGGTAGGCCCCTCCCGGAACTGCAAACCCCAGGATTCCATAGGAGGTTGAAAGTGGAATCATCGCGCTATAAGGATGTAGTGCGGAAATGGCCACTACGTAGTATGGAAGTGGCCTGTTGTGCGTTATCCTTGATGGAAAGGCTGATAAATAAGAAAGGAAAACCTCAGTCCTCTGGCTAGTCCCCAGGGGATTATGCATTTATTTATTAAAATCTTTCTGTGCTGCCCTTCATCCTGTTTCTCAAGGTGGCATACAATAGAAATAATTCAAAACACTCCCAGATGAAACACACGCCAATGGTCTAAACAGATTAAAAACACGTTAAGCCAAACGCCAACTTCAGTAATTAAAACAATGCCCCTGTACCCTTTGAGATATAGGGTGTTAGAGCCCAAGGGCTTTGCTGGAAAGCCGTCTTGTTGGATGTGAGTTAGACCCATTGAAATCAATTCAGTGTTATGCCAGTGCTTTATTTGGTGGGGACTGTTAAGGCAGAGCGAAGGGGGAAGGCACCTATCAGTTGGATTTAGGACAAGGAGGAATTTTGATAATATGTTTGCGCTCCCTGGATTGAGAAGCTGACAGACTTTTAAGCCAATTGTATCGTTGCTGTGTTTTAGTGGAAATCAGTCCACTGAGTTCAAGGGCTGCTTTTTCCTAGATAAGGGACTCAGGGGGTTGCACCCTTCCAAACTTAACACGTTGTATTTGAGAAAGTAAGGACTCACGGGGATTTTCACTGGTGCCTCTGTCTCACCTGATCTACCAAACCCAATTCATCTTTCATGGTACAATGTTGTGTTTAAAGAAATAAAATAAATATACAGCTCTAGCTATGGGGATTTTAACATCCCTCCTAAGTTCCATTTCTTTTCCTTTTCAAGTCGTCTTTGCAGAGGGGTATTAAGCCAGGCTGCTTGGTATGAAAAGAATTCCTAAGTCCTTCTTTTGGACCTTACAGTCAAACCATGGTGTTCACTCTGTTGTTCTGTGGCTGTATATCACATGTAAACTCCCTCTCTGGCCATTTCCGCACTAACCTGTTATAGCGCGATGATTCCACTTTCCACATCCTGTGGAATCCTGGGGTTTGCAGTTTTGGGAGGGGCCAGCTGGCCCCTCCCGAAACTGCAAACCCCAGGATTCCAGAGGATGTGGAAAGTGGAATCATCGCGCTATAACAGGCTAGTGCGGAAATGGCCTCTGTATGTGTGTATTCATTCTAATGTTAATTCTATTAAATGTAAAATCAGGCTTCACGAAGGTAGCAGGACATCTGTTTGAAGGTAAAGCAGAAACATGATAACTACTTGGCAGATTTTAGATGCACTGTGAGTCAGTTGTAAGGGTTATGACAAAATGTAATATGGATGTAAGAAACATTGCAACTGCACACACCATGCATTGCCTTCTCTCTGATTTTCAGCAGAACCAGCTCCCAAAGAAACTAACCACTAACAGAGGAGTAGAGAAAGTGTGATCCACTAGTTATTTTTGAACTGCAACATCCTGTTGGGTCAACCAGAACAGCCAAAGGAAGCTGCAGTCTAGTAACATCTGGAAGGCCACACATACACCATATTCAAATTAACAGGAAATAATTAAACTCTATGGTACACGTATCCTGAGCACAGAAGTGTGATTGGCTATAGCCCCTTCCTAAGGATCTATTTACTGGCAGACTCTACTTCTGGTTAATTAAAGCTGACATGGTGTAGCGGTTAGGGTGTTGGACCAGGACTTTGGAGTCCAGGCTCCAGATCTTCGCTCAGCCATTGAAACCCACTGGGTGACCCTGGACAAGTCTCACTTTCTCAGCTTCAGATCAAGCCAATGGGAAGCCCCCTCTGAACACATGTTTTCAAGAAAACCCTGTGGCAGGGTTACCTTAGGGTCACTATAAGTTGGAAACAAGTTGAAGGCACACAACAACAACAGTAATGCAACCAGACAATCATAGATAGTAGTACTGTCATTCTCAGAGCAGATGGAGCACTTTGCTACTATGCAAGGTTGTGCCAAGCATGTTGTTCATAATTACTGAGCTGAGTGGAAAGACAGTGGTGACTCACCTCACATATAATACCAAGTTGTGGTTTGCTGTTAAAAGAACAGTGCTTGGACTCGTATGTTTCCTCCTTGTGTGCTCATATTGCTTCCTTGATTTTCTGGTTTGCAAGAAATCCTAATTTGACATTACAGCTGCGTTGCTGTGTTGCAGTTGGTGCTTGCCCAACTCATAATTTGAAACCCACATTTCAAATGGTGATTTCCAGATCTGATTTGCAGTATAGGCGCAAACCACAATTTCACAGTTCTGTTTTTCATTATATGAGAAACTAGTCACCAAAATAAATACATTTCTATTCCATTCCCACTCTCCTTCTATCAACGTTGCATATTACCGATAGTTATCTTTATTTTTGTGCTTGAAACTGGATGTTCAAATCTTGATTGACCAGATATTATTGTTTATACTACAGGACTAGATACACAGTAGGATCTTCTTCTGAGTAAAGAAGGTTAATAGCACTATCAAAATATATTAGGGAAAAGGCAGATTAAAAATATTATTTATATAGACAGTGTTCCACTTTTTAATTCCCACTTTTGCATAATTCTACTCTATGTGTAAATAAAAACTGATCTAACATGTGGCATGTGAATGAATTTGTATGTATAATTTGCAAATGTGTTTTCTCACATAGTGCACATGCCACATTGTTTATTTCCTATATTGTAAAACTTTGGTTATACAGTGGTAACTTTTGCAAGAGTTCGGGGTACAGAACCCCCACAAAAGCCAAACCTCCCCTGCAAATAACTCCCCCACCCTCAGAGTGAGTGCTCCCCCTCCCATTCCCTTGCTTTTTGCTTGGATAAGTGTGCCTTACTTCTCGGCACCCAGGCAAAAGATGAGCGAATGTGAGGGGGCAGCAGCCCCATAGGTGGAGAAGGCACAGACACACCTCCCCCCTCCATTCTCTTGCCTGTTACTCAAGTGCCCTGCCTTCTTTCTGTGCACCCAGGCAAAAGGCAAGTGAATGGAGGTGGAAAGACTCGTGTGCACGAATCTTTCCCCCTCTCATTTGCTTGCCTTTTGCCAGGGCACAGAGAAGGAAGGCGGTGCACCTGGGCAAAAGGCCAGGGAATGGGAAAGGGAGAATGAAGGGAGATGAGCAGGCACTTCACAAATAACCAGATTTGCAAAGGTCAAACAGGTGAATATGGAGGCAAGACGATAATACACATTTGAGTAGAAAGCTGCTCTTCTTACTTGTCACAGGGATAATATGAACCTGATTCAAAAGTAGGAGACACAGCAGAACCTGTCTCCCTGAGACCATAAATTGAAAATGTGAATCCAAAGCTGTTTCAGCCTTCAATGGACTGAGTGTTGGATTTGGTTGAAACTTTCAAATCCCCAACTAGTTCATGAATGAAATCCATAGTTTTCTCTTCAGTCATTCACATGATTCTGACAAGAATTTAAAGATTGACTCTTTAGGCAAGCATGTGATTTTAGAAGCCTGGGAACTCCATGCCCCTCCTTTAACTCCATTGTAAGGGTGTTGCATGCAAAGGCATACTATTCCAGCTGTTTTGGAGATCAGTCTTTCCACTTGCCTGGAGCATCGGTGTATTTCTTGTAGCCTTGTGCAAAGCTGCTGGAAATCTCAGTTCTTCCTTGTAATTGTTATTGAAACGTCTGCGTAAAACAAAAAGGCAGCGGCTTCTCAGTGGTGGCATCCCACATGGTGAAGATCCGTGCCCCCTCATTAGTGATTTAGGAGCCAGTTAAACAATGTTTTTGTTTGTATGAGTCTTTGAAGAATAAGCAAGTGTTAACGTTTCTTTCATTGTGACTTATTTTTTTTACAGAACTATGATGTTAATATTTTGTTTTTTAATTGGATTTTTATCTAAGTTGTTACATAATGTAAGTTGTTTATGTATGCTCTGGACTCTTCCCGAGGAAGGATAGCTTATAAATGAAATAGATAAATAAAATAGTTGGAATGTAAAACTAGTCAGACACATAAATCGTTAACTCTAATTTTTCTCCGCCTCCTCTGCAGGTATAATCTTCAGATCAACTGTTTGGTTAGGGTTCCCAAACTTTGTAGCGAACATATCCGTGGTGAATGGGACTGATGTCTGGCCTGCTGCCTTTTGTGTAGGAAGTGCGGTAGGTATAATGGATAGATGTGAATCAAATCTAGAGTGATGAATTCCTTTGGCCTGTTATATGTTTTGACCTACAACTCCCACAGTCCCTTACTATTAAGTATGCTGGCTGTGACTTCTAGGATCTGAAATTCTAAAACAACTAGATGGTCAAAATTTTCTTGTCCTTGTTCCAGTTAAATGCACTGCTGCTGTGTGGATATGTGTTTGTTGATCACAACTGTATTCTGCCTTTCATTCCAAGACAGTATACATGGAAAATACTTAAGATTTATAGTAGTACGAGGCACTTATTAGAAAGCATTGGCTCTCCCCCACACAAAATCCCTCGAACTTGTGTGTGTTTGTTTCTTAAATGTGAAAACAGGGTACAGTTCATGACTAATACCCGTGAGGCAGCATTGACCCTCTGGATCTGCCAAACTTGTGTGCCTCTGAGCTAAAGTAAAACTTTGGGGCTGGTTCCATGGGAACCATTAAAACTGCTACATTTTTTAAAAAAACCAGATAGTAAGTGGGAATTGGGTACTGTTCAAAACAAAAGCCATAGTTGCTTTCAATAACTGAGTCAACATTTTCAAATGGGAGATGAAATACGTCTTTTGGGGAAAAAAGTAAGAAGGAAAAGGGTATTACTCTAGACCTATAAACAACATAGAGTGTGGCTTGCTTGCAGGTAAATCTTAACAATAGCCACTGTAGATAAAGACTTATAAAGAGACAGGAAAATAATACAAAGCAAAATGGAACTAAAACACTAGAAATTCCAGAAGCTGAAGAAAAGGAAGGGTGAAGTCAAGATTGTAGGCCAATTTAGAGGGGAAAGTATGCAAGAAAAAACCAGACTCCTGTAGGGAAGAATGTTTGGGCTTGTAAACACAGACATCAAAGATCAGTTATCTAAGTGGGAGAAAAATGTGAATTATGTAGAGATAAATGCCATGGAATTTAGTCTGATGGGAACCTGTACATTCCAAGTTTCCAGCAGACTTCTGTAAGAGAAATGGACTTCAGTTTTCAGAATGAATATTCATTTTCACTGTTCTCTATTTGCATTAAAAAGTAGCAGTTGCGGTGAAATCTATGTAAAACAAAAAGTATTTACTGATCTGACCTTTGTGCTGGGAGTTGTTTTCCAACACATCTGGATGACATCTGCTTGCGCAAGGATGATGAAGAATGTCTAAAACTGGTGATGGAAGCAACCTTTTTGGCAATGGGTGACTGGGTGTAGCCCTTGCCATACATAGATGTCCTGCCTTAATCAAATTTTTAGTTTGAAACAGAGTAGCCAATTAAATCAATGCTAATATGTCAAGTTTTTTATTGTTTCAGTGAATCTGTGCTGGCTCAGATTACAAATTGGGTTCATGTCATTTTCCCCTCTAAGCTAAGAAATGAACAGTATATCTGCAACAAAGGTACATGTGAGTTGCATGCCCATGTATATGCATATATATATTTTAGATCAGGGTCATTTAGTCTTTAAACCAACAGGACTGGCTTACACCATCATTTGAGCATCCTTTCAGCTACAATGAAGAAAGAACCTGCTGTAGAAACAGCTGCCTTCTTGCTGGATTTCTCATGCACAAACTCACCCCCACTACTGACATCCCACTCGGGTATTTATTTCCAGAGGGCAGTGTGATAAAATGAAGAGGAAAGGGCCATATGTGCGGCCTGGGTTTTACTACAGGAAAGATAGGAAACAGATTTAACAAATATAATCCCTGTACTGCCTTTTCATACAATTTCAGAACAATAGCATTCAACCTTTCCATCAACTCAAAACAGCAAAAGCTGGGGCCCATTCATACTAAATAGTTATAGAACTATTATTCAGCTTTAACTGCCATGGTTCCATCCTGTGGAATCCTGGGATTTGTAGTTTGTTGAAGCACTTGAGTGTTCTGGCTGAGAATTCTAAATGCTACTCCCTGCAGCTCTTTCTCTTTCTCTGCAGGTACTTATATATGTATAGTCACACTATAATTCAGAATTTAAAAGCTTACATGCAGAGCTGTGTGCTTTCTAAACATTGGTAAGGAGGTGCATTGATGTACCCTTGAGAGCTTATTCTAGGGACCTGGGGTCTCCTGTGGAGAATCTCCTGCTCTCCTTAATATTATGACAGCAGTCAGGCATGTTCCCCAGATCTTGGGCAACAATTCCCAGAATCCCAACCATCAGGGTCAGTGCTGAGGGAATTCTGGGAGTTATCATCCAAACAGTAACTTTTCCAAGCTCTGATGTTCATGTGGAGGGACAATGGATGTTTCTGTGATGACCAGCCGTTAAAAGTTTTGCTTTAGTTGCAGTACCTCAAAAGCCTTTTATGTCTCATAGATTTGTAAATGTTTTTACCATACTTTGTTGATGGGGTGCTGGAGTGTTTGTGTCTGTAGTCAGATATATCTGCTTGCATAAAATCTTCAGAACTAAATTAGATCAAATCCTGCTCCTGAAAACTGATCTCATAGATCATTTATGAGAAGTGTTGAGCCCTAACAACTTTGATATACTGTTCTACATACTTTATTAACTTTATCTGGATATAACATTTCATATTAAATGTAACACCATTCTCATCAGCTTGTTATTCTAAGAAGATGTGACATTCAGGATCTTTTTCTCCTTCCACAGATGTGGATCCAACTCTTGTACAGTGCTGGCTTTTGGTGGCTTTTTTGCTATGCTGTTGATTCCTACTTGGTTGTCAGAAGATCAGCAGGTTTAAGGTACTGGAACTAAATAAAGTCACATACTGGAACTAAATAAAATCACACTATCTTCATCAGGAAGCACACATATTTTCATTTATGTATACATGTAAATGCTAATCTGATCTGCCTTTTTGGACTGTTTTGTGTCAGTGACACTCTGTTTATTTCATTACTGTGCTCTCATTTTCTGTGCATTCACTTGGCTTTTTCTGCGCTCATTGTAACTGCTTCTTCACTAGGATTCCTAAATGTCATTGTATTTCATATAAACAAGACAAGTATTGCAAGGTTAAACTGGAATCCCTCATAAATTCAGCTGAATTCCAAATACTGGAATGGAAGATCATTAGACTTATTGTTAAACAGCAGGAAGAAGACACAATATATATAATGTAGAATTAATTTGGAATGAAATCAGGTCAATACCCTTATCTTTTTTCTCTGTATGTATTTCCAGTACAATTGTGTTGTATCACATGATGACCTGGGGCTTGGCCATTCTTCTCTGTGTGGAGGGAATTGCTATGCTATACTACCCTTCAGTTTCTAGGTATGCATTTGATTAACTTTTAACTTCATTTGCTTTTAGCTTCTCCTCTATGTCTTGATGAATTTTATTGATGTCTTGATGAATTTTATTAGACATGGCAGATGACAAAGGCATCAGATTCAGTCAAGGTTGGGCCCATGCCTGCAAAGGGGTCTGCTATTCAAAACCCAGTTCTTCTGTCTTGTGTCTTCATTGGTAAAAGGTTCACATGGGAGATAGCTTTAGAACCCCCTGTCCATGGCCTTAAATTCCATGAAAAAGTGTGTGTGTTAGAAGTTATACCACACAGGAGATCTGAACTCAGCATGCAAGTAAAATTAATTAATACACATGGTTTTGTTTTAGTCTATAGCAGAGCTTGGAAAATTTAACTCTGAGGCTTAGTTCCTAGCTGGGTTGTCTCTACTTTATTGTCTTATCAGACATCATGCTTCTTTTAAGTAAGACTAGCTGCAGATATACTACCCATGCTGTGGATACTTGAAATCCTGAGCTGGATCTGCAGTTTCTTAGACTGTAGATCCAGCAGTAATGTTTGAGTGAAGAGCACTAAATGTATGAAGAGGCTCTTCACTTGGCAGGAGGAAAATGAGAATTAAAAGTCTTCCCATGTCCCTTTCTTTTCTCAGCTGTGAAAATGGTCTGGAGCATGCGATTCCTCATTATGTCACTACATACGTTCCACTTGTGCTTGTTTTGTTGGCCAACCCAATCCTTTTCAGTAAGACTGTGACTGCTGGTAAGATTACAATATGGAATAGGGATTTGTCGATACAAATTTATTTTAAAAACCCCAACCCATTCACAAAGCTAATCCTACCTACTTGGGGATGGGATGGCAGGGGGCAGGGAGACAATCTGCAAAGGAATATCTGCAAAGGAGTCCTGAGGACTACGAGTAGTGCAAGAAGCAGCCCAGGGAGATCTCTCCCGCATGTTTATAAAGGCAGAAAAGTAAAGAGTACCATAAATTTCTAAAAAATAAATCAAGAGCAGTTTATTAATATATAATTCTCAAGGTATCTTGTTTTGGGCACCCAAAGTCTCCCCCCATGTTTTGATTTTTGGGGCTCTTCCCCATTCACATAGTCACGTTAGAGAAGCAGCTGGAATTTAGAGGGAAGAGGGAGGCTTAGGCTTAGGCCTTTTCCGCGCTAGACCGTTATAGTGCTATTATTCCACTTTCAGCATCCTGTGGAATCCCGGGGTTTGCAGTTTAGGAAGGGGCCCAACATCCCAGGATTCCATAGGATGTTGAAAGTGGAATAATAGCACTATAACAATCTAGTGCAGAAATGACCTCAGTTTAAGAGACAAAAGTGTGAAAGGCTTGAGTGGGGTTGCAGATATATTATGTGCCTGGCATGTACATTAGAAAAGAAAGTACAATGAAATGCTGGGAGAAGCAGCAGTTTTGGGGACAGGGGGATGAGTGAGAGACAGGCAGAAAAGATGTTGGCTGTGGGAGACGAAACTCCTGAGTAGCTGGAGAGGATGAAACCTAGGGTTGGTGCTGGTCCAAAGGCCAGCAGCTACCATTTTCCAGGAAAGAAAGAAAAAAATATGTAACCAATCAGCACAAATGTGAGACCAGTCAGTGGAGCATTGGGGCTAAAAATTAGGTAGCTTGTGGGACACTAATGTAGAGATAGGAATCTTGCAGATATATGAGCATTGTGTAGCACTGACCATGATGTAAATGCTAGATCTTTTTCTGTTGACCTGTTCTTTGTCTTGAGTAAAGTTTTTGGTGATTGACTGTTTTCTTTATATTGAAATGACAAGTACTACTGAGGTGATTTTGATTCAGGTTTCCAGGAACTGCAATTATCATTTTGGAAGCTGGACTGCTTGTACTTCTCTGTGAAGAGAGCACTTGTCACAATCTGTTAAATGTATTTGCTGTGCCCTTATATGTTTGTGAAATTACATTATAGATCTGCTCTGCACTTCGGCACGCATCTTATAGAATGGTGTCATAATGATTATGAAATAGAAATTAGCATAATACTGATCATTTGAACATACTGCAGCCCACTAGTGATTTGAATTTGGGCCCAGTCCTCCAAAAAACAGTCCAGTATGATCTTTTCTGTGTTAAAGAGCAAGAACACTTCAACTAGACATCCACAGAGTGCCTTCTTTCTCTTTCAAATCTCTGTGTCTATTTCCTAGCTAATGTGGCATGTCCAATATACTTTATATCTGCTTTCTAGTTGCATCATTACTGAAAGGAAGGCAAGGGATCTACACGGAGAATGAAAGGCGTCTGGGGACAGAGATCAAAGTTCGTTTTTTCAAAATCATGTTGGTGGTTATTATTTGGTAAGACAAAATGTTCCACCTATATGGAATACTTTTTTAGAAGTTGTGGGAAATCTGGTGGATTTTACCTGCGGTCCACACTTGAGAACGAATTTTTACCGATATTGGAACGTTGCAATATGGTTTTCATCCAGACTTTTCCCTTTATGAGTTTTTCTTTTTATCTCTTGCTGTTGTTGAAAATTATTTTCCTGATGTCACCTGTAACAATTGTCCCCTCTTCATATACCACAGCATAGCATGCCATGAATAAAATTACCAAAATTTAGTTCCATAAATCACAATCCTTCAGAAGAATGAAATACTAAAGTTAGCTTTTTGATTGATTTTCTTTGCTTCAGGCTGTGTGAAGGGATTCTAAGCCAAGGAGATCTTATACTTCCATTAGTATTCTTTCATACTGCTAGCCATAAAATTAGCATGAAAGAAAAATGCACTCATTTGCAGAAAGACAGTTTTCACTATGCTTTGAGAACTTTAGACTTTAAAGCAAATCTACCTCTTCTTGTCTATCCTTATGCCTATTTCAGCTGGTCAGCAAATATTATCAACGAGGGCCTCCTATTCTACCTGGAAATGCAGCCAGATATTAATGGAAGCCTCTTGAAAAATGTTCGAAGTGCTGCACTGATCACGTGGATCATAATGGTAAGAGTATCCTGAACTATAGATGTTCTGAAAGTGCTACATAGAACTTTCCCAGTGGCAACACTGTATACTTAAGTTCTTAGGCAGCCATTACAGGAGTGGTCAAACTCTAGAGCTGTAAGAGCCACACTGCTCCATTTCAGGTTCCCCCATACCTCTAGAGAATGACACCACGACACCACACCACCACAGCCACCATTTTTGGATGACTGCAGATGAGACTGAGTTACTTGTGGTTGCCTTTGGATGCTCTCCCACTTCCCATTTTGGTTGGGGTCCTCCTGAAACAGCATTATTTAATGGAATCTGGCCTGGATGAGCATTTTGGAGGAGGGGTCAAGCTTATTTTTCATTCACTTTTGGGGGAGTGATGGGGTTTGGGGTTCCACTGGCTACACTGGGCCTCCAGAGTAGCAAATGCAGCCTGCAGACTGCTCGATTTGTAAATTGGGTCCAGAGCAGGTGCTGCTGGTATGTTCTCTGCCCACAGCCAAACCAAAGACTCAAAGAGAAACATGGAACATCTTTATTTCATGAGTGTGCAGGTGGGCAGTATGTAAGCAATTCTTGGTAGGCTTTAATATGGCCTGTATGGATGGATGTAAAGCCATTTTCTCTGCCTCCACAAAATCCACACAGCTACACAAACCTGCCACTCGTATGATATGGTTAGGATGCAGTTTTCTTGGTATAGATGACAACTCTCCAGCTGTTGTCAGATTGCAGTTCCTTTTATCCATTACCATTGGTTATCCATTCTAGATCTGACGGGAGTTACAGTTTAGCAACTGCAACACATTTTCCTATCTCTGGTTTAAGAAATTGTCAGCTTCATCTAAACACAGAGACATGCTTCTTCCTTCAAGACTGTGTTTTCTGTCCCCATAAATATGCAAATTGATTAATCAGCTGAAATTCTTATGACCCATAGACTCATTTATTTAATTGGGTAATAGAATGAGAAGCATTGGGCCAAGATAAAAAGCAGTAGGAAGGTGGGCAAGTGAGTTGGCCAAGGAAGAAATCTCCAGGGAAGCTTGTGAGATGGGTAAAAGAAAAATGTATGAAACTACAGTGAAAACAGCCACGTTAAGTTCCTCACCACCACCACCACCACCACCGTTTTGCATTTCTGCCCCTGAATTATAGCAACTGTCATCCTTATCCAGCAGGCCATGGCTTTCCCTGTCACTTGCTTCCTTTTCCTTCTTCCACTATCTCTTGCTCCCCTTCTCCCACCTCTCCTACAGCATAATAGACATTCCATTACTTTCATTTCTTCCCATGGGTTATCTGCTCTTAGAGCTCCTTATGTCGCTCATTTCCTTTCATTGTGGTAGGTTATCTCCGCTCTGCACACATCTTTGTGTGTGTGGTCCTTTTCCCACTGCATTGTGTTTAACTCTTCTTCCTACACTTCTTCCCTGTTTGCCAGAATAGTTCTTCTCACTGACTAACCACAAACTTTACATAATACATGATGTTGTTGTGGATGGTGCAGGGAGAAGAACCTGAGGCTGCTCCTTATAACATCTCTCACAACTATTTTGTATGGTGGACACAAAATGAGGGTTAGCAAGGGGACACATTAATGTTTCCCAGCTTATATCAGACAAATTGGTAGGACCATGAGAGAGAGATTGTCTTGGCTTTCACACCAAGCCTCTGGAATTCCTCCCCTGCGAGATTTATATGTCTCCTCATATAACCTCATAGACTGAGGTTTCCTCATCTTCTTTTGAAAATGTTTTTGTTTTGCAGGATGCTTGTAGACTTGTATGAACTTGTAAGGCCTGTATGAACTTGCCTGGTTCTCTCTTTGTGTCCTCCACCAACTTTTTACCTCTTCCAATTACTTTTTATTGCCTCCTTTCATCTTAACAATTTAGTTATGGCTGTAATATATGAATTGTGTACTTAATTGTAATTAATTTTCCTTGAAGATAATATGGTTATTCCCCTGCCCAAAATCTTCACTGAATTCAGGATCCTGTTGATAGTCATCAATACTTTCTTTGTGATATAATAGCTCCCACGTTTTCCATTGTACAGGGAGTACTGAATCCAATGCAAGGCTTTCTTTTCACACTGGCTTTTTATGGATGGACTGGGTGGAAGTTGGATCTGCAGTGGCGGAAAAGTGAAATACCATGGGAGTCAATGTCCACATCAACTGCTGCAGAGAATGCTTATGGCTTGCCAGGGGAAAACTCTGTAAACTATCATGACTCAAAGAATACATCAGTAGCACAAAGCCACCAGACAGACGAAGCCCTAAGCATGCTATCCGAAGGTAACCTTGGCAGTGATGACAGGCTTACCAGGAATTCTCCTGTCTACCAGGGCTGGTAGATCTCAGAGCTTGTTCACCATGCACACTCCTCATTTGGTGACCTGCATGCACAAATGGGCCATATTGATATGAAAGTATTTTTGTTGTTTGTATATCAGGTCAAACACTGCCAGTTCAGCTATGGTGCTGCCAACAAGTGTAGAACAGTGCAAGAATGCCTGTGAATTGTAATTTAGGCTGTGACAGAGAACATATCCTTCCTCTTTCCTTTATATCATTCAGTAGTTATACCAATAGTACATCACTTTTTAATCAGATTCTTTCCTCTATTTTATCAAGCTCTTTTCCACTTTCTCCACTATTGTTTAGATTGGTTTAGTTGGTTTGCTCTAGTTAGAACTAACAATAGAACTCAGTCCAATGTCTGTGAGAGCAAAAATGAGAGGTGAAATAGTTGCTGTTATCAGATTGTTACTCACAGAACTTATTAGCATCAGTAACATCTTCAGCAGAGATTGTTTTAATGTCTTCTGTAACGTGTACTTGTGGTAGAACATAACTTTGTTTAATAAACTTATTATGGAATCATTTTACTTTAGTAGCTTTCAACAGTAACTGAAAACAAAGTTCTAAATATGTGGTATTGTATTGCCAATACTCAGGGAGTTTGGGTTACTTACAGCCTTCCCCTTGTATAATGTAAAAAGTGTGCTTGCTTGCTTGCTTATGTATGTTGGTACTTATTCATCTTCCTACATAGAAACATCCTTTATATTAACCTTTCCTGTTCCCTGCTTACTACATGCTGCCATCCTTTCCTGATGCATGCTGTCATGTACTAGAAAACCCACGCTCCACAAAGTTCACTATGAGGTAGACAGTAGTTTTATTTGTAGAAATGCAAGCAACACAGCACATTTCTTCCAAAGTTCCTGAGACTAAGGCATGCATAGATCTTACATCTTTTATAGGTACAATACCAAAATTTAGGTAGCAAAGCTGTGATTGTAGAGTTTCATAAATCTAGTATCACCACTTCTCAGACAGTTCCCAGACTTGCATTTGGTTCCCACTTCTCACTATCCTTGACTGGTTTGACCTGAGCACAAATTACATGCTTCACATTACAAATTACATGCCAGATTCCCAAAGCACAAACCTCTTCCAACTATGCTTTCATTTTCTCCCAGCTCTTATCTTCCTCCATCACCAGATACATTGTAGCAAATTGATACTATGTAACAGTCCAGGCAGTGTCAGAGTAGATACATTGTTGCAATCTTTAATTAACACTGTATACTTTGCAGCAGTACAACTAGGCTTAATGGAGTTCTATTGCATGGAGACTGTATGACACTGTGATGCAAGATATGATGGTGGCTATTGGCACAGATACTTCTGTGAAGGCTTCTCTGCAACTCGTTAGAGGGTACACATGGCAGCCTTAAAAGGATCACCTTAAGATCCAAAATACATTACAGTTGTTGGGGAAAAACAGAAGATGATGGTGTTGCAGGCACTCAAAGATAAGGAGACCAGAGAGTTGAAAAAAGAGTAAATTTATTTAACGCGCGGGCTCTGGCTGGGTCATCCCAAAAAGCCAAAAAGCCCCGAAGCAAGGTTACACAGTTATTTTATACACACAGCATATAAGTTTCACTTTCTTCAGTCCGCCCCCCTTTGAATCTCTCAACACAGCACATTCGCAATTCCTCCCTCACTTAGCCATATTTTCATTCCAGAAAATAACATTCAGTACATCGTGACCCTTATACGGGGATAGCAAGAACTTCCCCGCCTGAGGTAGCCTTGACAAGCTCAGCAATCTGCTGGGTTGACACTTCACCTACATCCGTCCCTTCTACCCATTTCTTAACTTAATTCTCTGGTTACAATGCCAAGCCTGCTACATTCCCCCCTTAAATGCTTAATTTCTCACAATTATAGCATTTCATAGCACATTTAAAGCCATACACAGTCTACACATTGTTCATTCCTCAAACTAGACTACAAAGTACAATCTCATTGAACCATCAAAGCCTAGAGTGCTGCTGTTTTACTTACTGGGCACTAAAACAAATTCCTTAGAGCAAGGAATGCAAAGACACAGCAATAGCATCACAG
Source organism: Ctenosaura bakeri (assembly GCA_948474755.1). NCBI lineage: Eukaryota > Metazoa > Chordata > Lepidosauria > Squamata > Iguanidae > Ctenosaura > Ctenosaura bakeri. The sequence goes on from CAOLHI010005561.1 coordinate 52,534, forward strand.
GTATTAACAAAGACCACTTTTTCCCAGGAAGTTACCTAATTACACTGACCTACAGTTATATCTGCTATTATGTTATGCAACTTGTGAATCTGTACCTTTACAGCATTGCTAGTACCAGTTAGAATAATAAAGCTTTTCTTCCTGCTGACCTGATCATCACAGATTGATATCACTTTAACATGCAGAGCACAGACAGACAGATTTAGGAAAACCATTACTTAAGTACAAAGCAATTACATAGACAGTGCCAATATGACCATGACATTGAATACTCCAGAATGCAATTCTCTCTTTTCCAGGATCTGTCCCTCCTTGGGCAAAAGTCATTACAAGACCATAACATACAAATAGCATTGCAATAAACATGTTAGTGTTAGTTATTAAATCTTGGGTCTGGTTGTATGCAGGGCCGCTGGATCCGGGACAGCAGCGATAAAACCTAGCCCCTTTTTCTTTCCTCTCCAGGCGCAGGTCTGGCTGTACGTAGAGAGTCACCTTGCCTGGTCAGTGACAGTACTGCCTAGCCTGAATCTTCTTACAGCTTCTTCAGGGTGAGCTTGAGAGGGTTAGTAGGATCACCAGTTATCAACCACCCCCCTTTTTGCCCTCTTTACTTGGGTCCAATATATCCACCAACTATTTTCATCTCAATATGGGTTGTCTTTACTACCTAATGGGGTTTCCTTTACCCATGACCAAACGGCATCCTTTCCTTCACCCCCAAAATGGCTTCCTGCTTGGGCTGAAAAGAAGACAACCTTTTTGGTTTTGTGAGGTGTGCACCTCATCTTATACCTTATCCTATTGGGGCTTTGAAAAGAATAAAAATGCTTCTGCTTTCTTTGTTACTGGCTGTACACAGAATAACAGTAAAGAGTCTCTGTGAAGTGGGCTAGTTAGGTGGTATCACTTGCCCTGTGTTGGCATCTGACTACTATCTGGGCCATACATGTTGAACTATTCAGGATTTTGTTTCATCTTCTGCACTTCTCTGGAGTTCTGAGGCTTTCAAGTACAACGTGACTCTTCCCAAGTGATTCCTTGAACAATGGTTTAATTTTGGATGATCTTGTAGACAAATGTAGGTCTGCTGTTTGAACCTATACGGTGGGTGTGTGGGCTTGTTAGGGCTATCGTGGGTTCGCTGGCTTTCTTCAACTCTTTCTCTTTTTCTTCTCCCCATCTCAGTCAGAGTCCTTCAGCTACAGTTCCACTTCTCACCTGGAGGGGCGCCCTATTGCCTCTTTCAGCTCAGAGTTGCCTCACCATCTCCTTTTCCCAGCTTGCTTCTCGGGGTCACCTCCCCTCTGGTTACAATGCCAAGCCTGCTACAATGGTCATTAGCAACATGTTTTTCTTTTGAATTTCTCAGAGTCATCTCTTCAAACACAGCTGGATAGAGAGCACATATTTGGTATAAAACAATCTGCACTGGATTTCAGAAAGATTCAAGAGAAAAAGCAAGCTTCAGTCTGGTGGTATTATAGGCTGCAGACACAACCCTGTGCTAAGTTGGATGGATCAGATGCCATGATTATGACCAGGAACTAGTGAGGCATATATAGTGGTAGTAGGTTTTATTATTTATTTATTTATTGCCTTTAGATTCCACCTTTCCTCCAGTGAGCTCATGGCCGCTCTGCTGTATCATCACAACAACGCTGAAAGGAAAGCTGCTTCAAAATGTATTACCTAGGGCAGGAAGTTTGATTAGGTGACCTTTAGTGTCATGACCAATTGTTACAACTACCCAAATTAGTACTTGTAATCTAGTATGGCAGTTTCCATTGCATAGACTCCATGGAGTCTCTTTCAGGGGACAGACCAATCTTGGACTTGTGTCTAATACTGTACTCCTGCCATATAACTCTAAGGTAACAGTGGAGACAGAACTAGTGGCTAGTGGGATACAATCCCACAGCCACATCACTTAACTAATGTGCTTGTTAGGTATGCAGCCTTTAGCAGATGCAATTCCCCAGCATTTGGGAGGATGAGTAAACATGGGGAGTTTTCAATGTAATATGTTAAGCAAGAGGTGGGCAAAATGGACACTCTAGATGATGTGGAACTACAACTCCCATCTGCCCTATCCAGCATGGTGAGGGGATGGTGAGACTTGCAGTCTTGACCCTTAGATGGCAGCATGCTTTGCATTCTCATTTTAAACCAAAATATCTTGTTGTTATTGTTAATTATTCTGTGTGTCCTTTCCTTATAGTCAGGCATGGTCCTCCAATAGAGTCTATAGTAGCAGCCACAAGCAAGGTTTACAAAAGCTTACCAGTCAATTACCATTTTTTGTTTCAGGAGTTCAAGTCAGTAATAAATTCAGAGTGTCATTTCAAAGGAGTATCCCACAGTGTAGTCAGCACACCACAGTCAAGGTCTTCCAGGAACACAAGCCAAGGATCAAAACAAGAACACATTGCTTGCACCAGAAATACCAATTGTCTGCAACACATTTGTCCCCACTCCATCTCTGATATATATTAGCCAACAGCCAGCTGTTTGCCAAATTAATGCGTCTTCTCTGTATAAATGCTCTGAGTCTCATGGGCTCTCCCTTTCTCATCTATGCTGGGCTGCAGTAAGTGTTGTCCTGTTCATGTCTCTGTGTTGTGGCAGTTGGAGGTGATCCTGTCTGTGTTTGCACCTGAGTTATTTCACAAAATAGGTGCCTCTTGAGTCTTTCTGTTGCACTGGACAGATGGCACAGGATGCATCCTTCTGTGAGAGAACAATAGAATTGCTCTGAATGCTCCACCTATCTTCACTGCTGCCCTTTCTGGATGCTGAAAATATCTTCCAGAGGAGTTTCTAGCACTCGGAGCAGTTTCTGGGATGCTGTGGGGTTGCAGTGGTGAGAGAAAATTAAATCTCCTCCCCCACAAAAGGCACCAGAGCTCATCTGATCTTGGAAGCTAGGCTAAGCAGCTCAAGTTAGTACTTGGATGGGAGATCACCAATGAATACCAGATGCTGTGGGGCATATTTCAGAGGAAGGAACTGGCAAAACCATCTCTGAGTATTCCTTGCTTTGAGCAAACCTTATGAAATTCATGGGGTTGCTGTATGTTGACAGGAAACTTAAAGGTGCATGCACAAGCGTGCATGCATACACATTATGCTCTATTTTGCTCTCATGCAAGCAGAAGTCCACCACTGAATCCTGCCCATTGCCGCATTTCAGGAAACTGTCTCTTAGTACTTCCTGCTGTTTCCTTCTGTCCTTTTTCTTCATTGTGTGACACACCTTTCCCAAGTCACATCTGAGCAGAAGAAAGCAAATATTCCTATAGGAATATTTTCCTATTGGAAAAGAATAGTATAAAGTATCATTTTTTTTCTATGAAATAAACTGAGATGCAGAAGTAATAATGCAGTAATGTGTATATTATCATTTCAAGCCAGAGGGTCTTTAAAACCAAACCAAACATCATGCTCTCATTCTAAGAATAAAATGTACTCTTGGAGTACATGTGTGAAGTGGTGTACATGGAAACCATCATCATCCTAGAGAATAAGTAAAACATTAGTAATTCCCTTAAAAAAATAGTAATTAAATTAAAAAACATTATGACCACCTTTTGAGTTTTATGCAGAGATGATTTCAAAGAGTTTGAAAAACTCCTCCCAAGAGCATTTAGTATATGAGATCCTAACGGATTAAATCTTTGATTCTCCAGTAATGGCCTTTACCTCTCCTTCTGTTCCACAGATTAGTTTTTCTGGAACCGTACCATCTTTTGTGGTTGATGGGGTCTAAAGCAAGATACCTATAGGTTATGTTCAGCTTGGTGGCTGTCATATTATATTGATTCTTAAGTCTGAACCGGGACACTCTTAAAATTTAACTCAGGAACTTACTTTCAAAGCCAGGTCACGTGATGTAGTAACAAGAAAGTGCCTTGCCTTCTATGTTGATGCTCTGCTGTTAGCTAAGATAAAACCTCTTCTCAGACAGGTGCCCACAGGTCATAGTGTGATGTAGTATTTAGAGTTTTGATGAAACTTATGGTGACCTTAGACCAGTCAATCTCATTCCTACCTCCCTCATAATTGTTATAAGACAGAATGGAGGAAAGCTTCATAGTCCACCTTGAACATATTCAGTCTTACAGGCAGGACAAAAATGTGCAAATAAATAAGGAGTCTTTGTGCCTGAATGCAGTCTCAAACATTTTGGAGTGTTAAAGCAGAGAGAGTACTTAGGTGTATATATTCTATAGGAACATGCTACTTCATCTTCTGTTTCCCCTCCATAGGTGCAAAAGCAGTGCATAAAATTAGATTTTGTCCTTTATCATAGAATCATAGAAATATAGAGTTGGAAGAGACCACATGGGCCATCCAGTCCAACCCCTTGCCATGCAGGAACACCCTCAAAGCACTCCCGACAGATGGCCATCTAGCCTCTGCTTAAAAACCTCCAAGGAAGGAGACTCCACTACCCCCCGAGGCAGCATATTCTACTGCCGGACAGCCCTGACTGTCAGGAAGTTCTTCCTGAGGTTCAGGTGGAATCTCCTTTCCTGCAGCTTGAATCCATTGCTCCTTATCCTGGTCTCTGGAGCAGCAGAAAACAAGCCCGCTCCTTCCTCTACATGGCATCCCTTCAAATATTTAAACATGGCTATCATGTCCCCTCTTAACCTCCTCTTCTGCAGACTAAACATACCCAGCTCTCTAAGTCTATCCTCATAGGGCATGGCTTCCAGGCCTCTCACCATTTTGGTTGCCCTCCTCTGGACTTGCTCCAGCTTGTCAATATCCTTCTTGAATTGGGGTGCCCAGAATTGGACACAGTATTCAAGATGAGGTCTAACCAAAGCAGAGTAGAGTGGTACCAGTACCTCCCTTGATCTAGGCACCATACTCCTATTGATACAGCTGAGAATTGCATTGGCTTTCTTGGCTGCCACATCACACTGCTGACTCATGTTCAGCTTGTGGTCTATGAAAACTCCTAGATCCCTTTCACACGTACTGCTATCCAGCCACATGTCCCCCATCCTATATTTCTGTATTCCATTTTTTCTGTCTAAGTGTAGGACCTTACACTTCTCTCTGTTGAATTTCATTTTGTTAGCCTTGGCCCAGCTCTCCAATCTATCCAGGTCATTTTGAATTTTGATCCTGTCCTCTGGCGTATTCGCAACTCCTCCCAATTTGGTGTCATCTGCAAACTTGATGAGCATGCCCTCTATTCCTTCATCCAAGTCATTGATAAAAATATTGAACAGCACTGGGCCCAGGACAGAACCCTGTGGCACCCCGCTAGTCACTTCTCTCCAGGATGAAAAGCAGCCATTGATGATCACCCTTTGGGTTTGGTCAGTCAACCAATTACAAATCCAACTAACAGTAGCCCTATCCAGCCCACATTTTACCAGCTTCGTTGCAAGAATGTCATGGGGAACTTTGTCAAAGGCCTTACTGAAATTGAGATATGCTACATCCACAGCATTCCCTTCATCTATCAAGCTAGTAACTCTATCATAAAAAGAGATAAGATTAGTCTGGCATGACTTATTTTTGAGAAATCCATGTTGACTTCTTGTGATTACCGCGTTGCTTTCTAAATGATTAGAAACTGACTGCTTAATGATCTGCTCCAGGATCTTTCCAGGTACTGATGTCAGGCTGACTGGGCGATAATTATTTGGGTCCTCTTTTTTTCCCTTCTTGAAGATGGGGACAACATTTGCTCTCTTCCAGTCTGCTGGAACTTCTCCTATCCTCCAAGATTTCTCAAAGATTATAGAAAGCGGTTCTGAAATGACCTCTGCCAGCTCTTTTAATATCCTAGGATGCAATTCATCTGGCCCTGGAGAATTGAATTCATCCAGTGTGGCCAGGTATTCCTGTACCACCTCTCTACCTATTATGTGCCTTATTTCCCCTGCTTCCTCACCTGCTCCCCAGCCGCCAGGTTGAGTGCTTGTATCCTTCTGGGAAAAAACTGAGGCAAAGAAGGTGTTAAGTAGTTCTACCTTTTCTCTTCCCCCTGTGAGTAATTCACCATCTTCTCTGCGCAGCGACCCTATCATCTCCTTATTTTTCCTTTTCCTGCGGACATACTTTAAAAAGCCCTTTTTATTGTTTTTAATGTCTCTGGCCAGCCTAAGTTCGTTCTGTGTTTTATTTGTACATTCAGGCCCTTTTGAAATATGTTGCCTTCACTCTAATTTATGCCTCTTTTCAGATATGTGTTGGGGATACTCCAGTATAAGGGGGCACGAGGCAATGTTTGTCTACAGATGCTATATAATTTAAATCAATTTTCCCTTTGGCTGTTCTGTTGCTTAAAACAGACCTCAAGAAACTAAACCTTTAAAGTTGTGTTGGCTGGAATCAGACAACTTTTAACTTGCTGTAGGACTTGCTCTATTTGTCTTATGGGCTGGTTCAAGTTATCACTGGGCTGGGACCTGAGATAGGTTGAAACTGTAATTATGTGCAGATGTTGTAACTAGCACCTGATTGATCTCTTCTATTTCAAAATGAAGTAGTTGGGAGAATATTATAGTGTGTGTGTGTGTTGATGTGTCCTGTTATGTCAAATGTAGAGTGGGACTTGGAGGCTGCTGTTACTATCCTACGTCATGCTTGTGGAGCATGTTCCGGTTCAGCACTTTACACTCTTCACAAGCTGGCACACAGTCCTGCTTCATAGTTTTTGGCTGCAGTGCTGTAGCAGGGAGAGAAGACATTGCTAGGACATCAATGTCCAGTTGCAATTCCACAGCTGCAAAAAGAGAGCAGGTGTGCTCTGCACAGTGTCTCCTCTACAGATGAAGCCTTCTCTTCTCTCGCAATTATAGAATTGCTGCCCGCATATTCCTGCCCTCTCTCAAACAATCAACAGCTATAGGGGTTCATGTCAGTAGTATGAAGTTGCCTTGCATGGAAGAGGGAATTGTGGAAGGAGATACTGAATACCTCTTTTCACAGCATCCCACAAGTTGTGTATGTAGGATATATCAACAGAATTCCACCATACAGGCCTTCTGTAATAACCAAACCCTGTTTGGATGGAAGAATACAGAAGGGCAAGGTGTAATATCTCATTAGTCTTCAGATATTTTGCATAATGCAAAATACTGGGGTCAGTTCTTGCATTTCTAACAAAAATATCAGTGTTAACAATGCAGGGGGGAATCATCTTTTGAAATGAAGACTGCTGACAGAGCAGAATATACTCTACAGGTCTGACCCTACCATTAGGCAGATTAGGGTAGCTACCTCAGGCAGCAGATTTAGAATGTTATAAATGTTCATTATAGTCCATTATTTACTTCATTAATGGTGTATTTTTACTGGCAGAAGTGTGAGGTGCTGCTCATGGAATTTTCTGCCTCACCTGCCAAAGTAAATTGGCAGGATTTGTGTAGTATGCATATTGAGCTGGTTGGGTGGCCTCCTTTATTGCTGTTCTGTAGGCATTAAAACTGTTGGCACAGCTGTGATGTGGCACTAGACAGGCTGATGGATGGGAAAATGAAATTATGTACATTCAAACTATTTGGGTGCCTTAAAGAAAAAAAAACCCTTCATCCTCTTCCCTTATTGTTTAAAAAGGATAGTTTTCTCCTTAACTACACAAAACTGTTGGAAACTCTTCACACCAGTTTCTGTTTACACAGGCAAAGATGTTGCCTTGTGGGTCAAACTTTCAAAAAGGATCTTTTCAGGAGCAAGGGTCAGGCACATGAAATACCCAGCAACTAAGTGATGTAGCACTTCAGATTTAAATAAGCAAAACAAACTATATGAACCTTACTGTGCCACTTGTCATCAAGATGACTGATTTGATGGTCTCAGATTGTCTGTGTTTCTAATGTCATGGCTTGAAAACTCTGCATAAGCAACCTCTGGCAGTAAACCTTAAGAATTTTAATTCCTAAGAGAAAAGAGGTTAGGTTGGGAGTAGGTATGATGGTAGCAAGATCTAGTGTACAAACTTTGTCATGTCTGTATAAAATGGTGAACAAGTTGTGTGTGGTTTTAAACCCTGAACACACTCTGGGTTTTTTTTTTCTTGACTACATTTGAAGCTCCACATTTGCTAGGGTTAGGGGCACAGGACCCTTGTAAAAGTGGAAAAAACACCAATATCAAAGTATATGTGTGTTGGGGGGAAGGGGCTAAGGTACAGTGAGGAGGGGGACCTAGGGCCCAAAACATGTGGTCAAAAGCTAGAAACTGCAGGGCAGGCACTGGTTTTCATACCAATTCCTGATCCATCCAGAGCTTTTGAATAATTGCTGTTCATGGGGGCCAGCAACTAATGATCTATCCTCTTCTCTGTAAATGGCTCAAAAGCCCAAACATGCATAGGCTGGCATCCCATAGTGGCATACACAGGCATACATTGTGCATGCAGGTTGATTTTCATTTTTTTTTAAACAGTGTGCAGAAGTCGTATCCAGCTGACAGTAGCATAAGTGGATTTGAGCATTTGGGACCACTGTGCATGCAAAACCATATTAAATGGATATATGTATTTATTTAGAGTATTTATGATCTGCTCTTCAGACACAATAGCTCTGAGGATGGCTTGCAAATTTTAATTTGATGGTTCCCTGTTCTCAGGCTTACAGACTTAAAGTCGCATGTGACTGTGCATTGGTGTTATGCATTGCCTTTGCTTGCTGGAATTGTACGATGAGATATCAGCCATAAGCATTGATCGCTGATCCACCTAAATTGTGTTACATTGGTATTCTGTGTACGGTCATGTAATATAACCCCACCAGCAGATATTTACACTACACCAAAAGCAATGTAGGGTCTTGGCCATAGCTATAGCTCACCATGTTTAGACTGTGTTAGCACTAGGCCTAAACTGAGCTTAGGAGATACTGACACTGAGAGACGGAGAGAAGAGGCTGCTTTTAATCTTAGAATGAGCTGAAGTTGGGCATAAGCATACTTTTGTGATGAAAAGTGTATTGGTGCACAATCTCAGGAGGGTATTGTAGATCTGAAAGCCAGTATGGTGTAGTGCTGGACTACAACTCTGAGTGCTGGACTACAACTTTGGAGACCAGGGTTTCATTCAGTGAAACCCACTGGGTGACACTGGACATATCACACACTCTCTGCCCCAGAAAACCATGTAATAGATTTGCCTTAGGATCACCATGAGTCAGAAAAGACTTGAAGGCACACAAAAGCAACAATTATATATACACACTGTTCAATTAGATCTGCATCCTGATTCAAATGCTTTAATGCTGCTGCATTGAAATTAACCAAGTAATTGACAGAACAAAGTCTAATGAGTTCCTACCATTAATCCCTTCCATCATGTAGCAAACTTGGCCTTTCTTTTGCTCAGAGAGGGGGGTGGGATCAAATTATGCTGTTATTTTCTCAAACCCAGGTTGCTACCTCGTCTGTCAGAATACCAAAAAGGGAGTTGAAAAAGTAATTAAACAAGTTTTATGCTAAAAGTGAGCAAACACCCATTTACATTGGGATGGGTGATCGTATTTATGCCAATTTGTGCTCTTTAAATACACATATACATATATTAAGTATATATTTTGATGAAAGTTTGTGGTTTGCATTGTGAAAGGCTGCAAGGGGAGCAGGGATGCCTTTCTTTCACTCATTCACGGTTAAAAAGACTTAATGAGTATAATTAAAAACTTTTGAATTTTAAAAACCATGCCAACTATTAACTCTTCTGTGCCTCAGTTTCCCATTCTGTATCCCAAAATAGAGTTTCTGCTAAGCACTTAACAGTAAGCTCTTTTCAAAACTGGTGCTCCTATTGAGCAGAGAAAATGATTAGATGTCAACTACCAGTTATCAGTCTAACAAGAAAAATGTCCCACAGAAAGCTGGCTGCATATCATCTGCCACAGATGCTTTTGACATTTAGCAACAAATAAACTCTTTGAGGCCCAAGAGTTCAACTAAGCACTACTTTTTTACTGGATATATCACAAGTCTTAGCGCCAGTCATGTGGTCCTTTCTTGATTTAATGTATCTTTCCTTAAGCCATCAAGAATCCTTTCTCCAGACCTCCTGACTTTTTATCTGGGAAACCATGCTAGAATCCCTAGTGCCTGCCTCCTCAATCAATTTAAAAGTGCAATTACAATATTACAGTAGACAAATTGTCTAGTGTAGACAAATTATGTAGGCTTCCAGTCAAAGGAATTTATGGTGTAACAAACATATATTGCAAAATCTGTGCTGTACTGGTTTTAAGTTCACTCTTCCACAATATTTCATTTTTAATAAAACAGCAAGAGACAGAGACATTCCCCTTATCCATCCATGTCTTTCTTTTCTCTACCTCTCTGAATTTAATAAGAGATCTCTCTCCTTTATTTTGCTAGGTTCTGATGCTAGCACGGATGAAATCCACATCTCAAGTGGAATCAATGAAATAGATGGTAACAATGCTGAGGCTGAATAGACAGAAAAGAATTACAGTGAGGAGCTGGAGAGCCCCAAACTTCTATCATAGTGTGGTTTGTTAGTTCTTCTTTGAAATTCAGGTTTCCAACCATTCCACACATAAGCCTGAATTCTCTGCTTACCTTCTGACCACTTTCAAATCTATGCAAAAACACATTTAGAGCAGATAAAGTTATCCTGAACATGGACTCAAGCCATGTCCAGATTCAAGTGCTTGTCCCAAGTCACTGACATTTTGTAAGATTTCTTTTTTGCTACCGAATTTGGTAGGCTTGTGAACATGGTTCACAATGTCACAACAGGTAAAATATGAGTACAGAGAAGGTGCAACAAAACTTCCTCACTTTTACTCCCTTTCGTTTGCTGTTCCAATGTTAATTCCATTTAAAACAAACACAGAAGATATTGCACCAGTTTCATAGAACTTGACCTTTCTGGGTTTAAAATACTTTCCTTGTTATTCCTTTCCATCCTTGTGACATGCTAGCTGGGAAGGATGGGAGTTGTAGTCCAATACATCTTGAGAGCACTCAGTTGTGGAAGGTGGATTTAAGTTGTTTGTTGCATCAGTGGCTCTGAAACCTTGTTGTGGTGAAGGCTTTGTGGTGCTTCACGAATGTTGAAAGCTATGCTAGCCAGGTTAGATTATGCTAGACAAATGTTAAGGTCAAAAGTGTGGGATCAGAACGCAGCCTTGCCCAAATCCTTCTTCTGGATTTATTTGGTTTTGATACTTTTATTGATAATCATTTAAATTCTGACTTTAGAATTTTTTTCTTATTTGAAATATAAACAATACCATAAAAGCTATATACATATATGCAATATCATATAGATTAAAATGATATGATAAAGCTATATATATTACTTGATGACTTCAGAATCAGGTTGTGACCTGTGCAGCTGGAACAACCATCACTGCTCTGTCATGATACTGCCAGCTTTGATCTGGCATCACCCATAAATAGCACTTTCAAGTGTTTGTTCTATCAGCTTGCCAAATGATGAATTTTCATATGTCAGTTAGTCACAAATGTATCTCATAACTATGAAATAGTGAATGTTGGATTTTCATCCTACCTTTTGATGATTGATATTTATTGCTTGAGCTGGAAATATATCAGAAATCCATGAGAGCACTATGCAAGCATTAAGTTTGACAGTTGGTACAGAATTGGAAATGAGTTGCCACTTTTTATCCTTGGTCAGGGCAATCCTAATCTTGATCTTGGA